>SRLM01000324.1:1695596-1864828 GCA_015708895.1 Populus ilicifolia | reverse complement strand
ATTTTATTTTTTTATTTTTTAATATTAAACTAGTAAAAAATTTAATTTTATAATTTTTTTCTAAAAAACATTATAAATTATAATAATTTTTCTCTATATAATTTTTATTTTATTTTTTTATAAACTCATAATAACACATAAGCATATTATAAGCCAACTACATCACAGGAGTGTAGCATCTAGTTATATATATATATATATATATATTATACAAGAGTAGGTGGATTTTATGACTACTAGATTGCATCTTATTATACAAGGAGAGCGGAAAAAACTCGAATTACATACAAGTAAACTAACATGCCTCTCAACGCTACAAAGGTTTAAAAGAATTTCATCCGAGAATTTATGGGAAACATTTCCTTTCAATGATGGGGAGTGAGAGAAGGGAATGAGGGTATGGATTGTAGTATCAACTTCCGACCACTCCTCCGACCAGGGGATGATCCTAAGTTACTTTGCGGAGGAGAGACCCTCTTGCTGTTGGGAGAAGTCTTAATGCCAGAGCTTGGAGAGTGGTTTTCTCGAAGGATCTCAGGAATTTCATCTTCTGGAACATTTTGGAATTGCTTCTCAAACTTCCATTGAGGTCGAAAAATATTTGGTTTTCCATATCTTTGGCCAGTATACAATCCAGAAGATGATCCAACGCCAAGAAAACATCTTGGGGGTTTGCCCTTCGATGAATATGGCAGCTGAACCAGTGGTCTGGCATCAAATTTCAAAAACATCACTAAAGATCTAATAAAAATACTCAACCTTAATGGCAGTAAATAGTTCAGAGAGTAAACCTGGAAAACCGTAACGGTGTTGTGGGAAGAGCAGAATTTGGATGCTGCTCATCATTATTCTGGATTTCAGCTTTCTGCAATGTTTTATCAACCCCATTCTTTTCACTTGCCTCTGTTTCATCTTCATGTTCATCTTCCATGTCCACTGAAGCAGATCCTAGATTTGGAAAGTCATTGAAGGCACAAAACTATTTAGAATTAATAATACAAAAATAAGAAGTTAGTTTATTTATTTATTGCATCATTTAAAGCCAATACATGATTAGAGGAAGGTTGCCTGTGTACACTGCTAATCTGTATGAAAGCAAACTTTTGGGAAAAAATTACCATCCTTTCTTCCAAATGCATTCTTGCATCCTTCACATCTGCAGTTAAGGGAGCATCCAACGCCACCCTTCACAAGAGAACCATGATTTGATGAATCAGTTTATATTAAACATCAAAAGCACACAGAATATGCCAAGGAAACTACCTGATAGCATTCACAGTATTTCTTTAGGCAACTTGATTTCTTGCAGTTGCATCCCCTTTTATGCCGGGCTGAAGCAGGTGTTTTGCTGGACTCATCCTAGATCAAAGAAGCATTCAAGTTAAAATAAAAGTTTGACTATTTTGCCTAAGCAAAAGGTAAGATCAGATTTGAGCTAACCCCAATTTCAGGTGCAGGTTCAGAGCTCCTAATCACTTTGGGAGCGAATGCAAGTGGGTTGCGAGACTCTATCTGTTTGCGAGTTGCAAGAACAGTATCTTCATGAATAGGCTTGTTGAAGCAATCTTGACATGCACATGGCTCTATGCAGTAGACACCAGCAGCAAAACATTCACAGTACCTGCATGGTGTGCATATTACATGATATATGATCATTATGACACCAGATATGGGTGTGTAGTCAAATAAACGAGGGAGGAAAGGGAAGGCAAAAAAAAACTTAAGCATTCACATCAAGCATACTAAACAAGAGGAGGATATAATCAAATTGAAAACTAAGATGATCTATTAGATCCAAGTTTGAAGCCTGGTTCATGTAAGGACCCTGTTCATGGTAAGGCCCCTTGAGGACAAGGATCTTCATTGATGAAGATCGTTTTCCCTAAATAATTCTGCATATAAATAATTCTGCATATACTTCCATAGATAAGAGAAGTCATATGAGATATAACAGCAGTCAAACTGTGAAATCCTGTCCTACACGGGATAAAAAATAGCTTGTGATGACACCAAAGCACAGAGATCTATTTTTGAATAGAACATCCGATTATATTTATTTGGGTCACTAGCTGGAAACAGCATCCCTGATTGAATTAAATTTCAGAAGATAACTACTTACAGTTTCAAACACTTTGATTTCTTACAGTTGCAACGCTTGCAGGCCTCGGCTTCTCCTTCCAACCTATGCCTGGAAATAAAATTTAATATCCATGACATTAAAACATGAGAGATGCATAAATATGCTAATAATTGTAAGAATTATTAGGTAATAACTGTACAGGAAACACTTTGTCAAATAACATGCCTCTTCTTTTTTGGGCTAGTCTGGCTGAAATCTTCCACAAATGGAACAACATTGTCGCTGGGATCCATGTCTCTTTCCGTAGATGCTAAGGCCAGTGATTCATCAAGCTCTTGACCACTTGTTGGGGAGTGAAAGGAGGCAGCAGAACCAGGCAAAGTAATGGAGGAAGAGAAAGTTTCATGCTTGATTTTTTTGCTATCCCTGGAATTTATTGCCAAAGCATTTAGGTGCAGACCAATTCCAGGTAAAATGCATCTTGAAGAATCACTGCTGGGCTTAAAAGGCACCAGTTGCGTATTTTTGCAGGTAATTTTCTCATCCGACTGCACCACCACTGAACTAGAGCTTGAACCGTCTTCTATGTTCTTCCTATGGGCTCCTACCATTTCAAAGTCAAGACAGCGCCTTCGCATGCCACGATGCAAATTAGAAACAGCCTACAGAATCATAAAATAATTGGACTGTTGTCAGAAAAGTCATTGAGTTCCTCAAAAGTTATGAATTGGAGAACAAGAAGAAAACAATTTTGGTTAAGTAAAATACAAATATTCAAAATTACAAAGGGGTCGATCTTAAAGAGCATGAAAACTTTGAACAGAGTGGTTATATTTAGGAATTGAAAATGCAACGGAATTGATGCTGCAAATTAAGGAAATCATGCCACCTTACGAAATACAAATCAAATCTTGGTACAAGTTTATCCATTGCAGATTGATTAATGGCAGAAAATTTTGGTTTACCAACTCTATACCCTGCATAGTTATATTTTATGTTCCACAAAATTTTGATTAGTGGAACATGTAAACATAAAATTGAATATGGGTTGGGAAGGCATTTTTTAGTACAAGTTTAAAGGTAGAAAACAGGAGATGTTTTTTAGGTTCCACTGTAGTGTTGTGGTTGGAATAGTAGCTGACAGGCTGCCCGTGCATGGTGCAGCATGACCCATTTGTTTTACACCTGCCTAGCTTACCTGGGAATTGCAAGCACAAAAGGTTGCAGTGCTCACTTTCAAGATGTTTACAAGAGTTTGATTCTTTTCCTGCTGGGTGTATCAACACGAACAATTGCTAGCAAGTAGAAGGAGTTCATGCTCGCATGACACAACTAACAATCAAGTGTAAAACAAATAAATCCAAACTATTTCATCAACTAGAAAGATGCAAATTATGCAGCAGATATCGGCAACAAATATGAGCTGCATCTTTTTACCTTGGAAGGATTGCTGATTATGTATTTTTTTGGATCCTTATTAGCAGCAAGATTGTCCCGTGTTGGGTCCATTTGCGTCAGCTCTATGGTTTCCCCAGGTTGAGTGAAGGGATCTTCCTTCTCATCTTGTTCACCAGGAGCAATAGGATTGACTATTTGCATTTTTTGCACCTCACTAAAAGAGGAGCAAAATCCTACAACAGGGTTTGGTGACTTCTGAAAAAGCTCCTTAAAACCCTCTGCATCAATGGGAGAATTGAAAATTAACAGATCAGCAGAATCTGATATAAAATTCTCCCAGTCACATTCTGTAGCCTCTTTTTTACTCTCAATCTTGCATAACCCTGCTAAATGCACTTGAGCTTCAGGGGAATCTTTATGAGAAGCCACATCGGTAAATGGAACAAGTGACGCTATTGTGCCGTCAGATTTGGACACAGTATCCGTCTGAGTACCACAACGAGGTGTTTGGTCACTATCAGGGGTACCACAATCATATTTTAACATCCGTGGCAGTTCAATTGCGAGCTTCAAATGTTCACTGGGAGGTTCAACTGAAGCCTCTCTAATGGACACCCCAGGATCAAAACTCTCCAGTAGCTCAGACGAATCATCATAAAGCTGAGCCGCATCCACAGCTACCCTTTCATCACTACAAGCCTCATTCCCATTTTCAGAAGAGAACTCTGGTTTTGAGAGATCAGCGTAGTTATGCCTGAAAACAGAGAGTGAAGTTGAACAAAAGTATATATGCTTTTATTGTAGTCCAGACCGATGAGGATGGTCAAGAAAGCAAGTCATTTACCTCTTATGGAACCTAGATTCCTTGTGAGAGTTGACATGGGGCGAAGTAAAGACGGACGGAAGGGATGCAAAACTAAGCGAGTGGAATGTATGGGCAATGTTTATGGACTTCAATGGCTTGATAGGAGAAAGGCTATTGATATAGTTAAAAACAGGTGAATCCTGCACCCAGAAGCAAAAATCCATGTCAGTCATTGAAAAAAGAAGCAACCAGATGGAACCAATACAAGATCCCAAATTACTGATCTAGAATCAAATAAGTAAATTCGTTCAGACAGAAGGGTTACTATTACTCATAGACAAAAATCAAAACAAAAAAAAAAGTGTCCTTTTTACACTGACCATAAAAATAAAAAATAAAATGAGAGAATTTTTCAAAAGTCGTTATAAACACCAAATAGATCCTAATAAATCAGGAGAAATTTTTTATTTCTTTCACGAAAGTGACTGTAAATTAAGATGTCAAGATTGAAATGCTACTTCGCAGTTCATAGCATTTCAAGCGACATGAAGGTAACACGAGGAAGAACCAAATTTTAAAGATTGAACCTAAATTAGAGATGTAAACCACATGAAACTCAAAATCCAGACAGAGAAAACTAACATGACAGACAGGTTAACAAGACAGGACTCTGATCCCAGAAAAACCCAGGTGAGTCTTTTCTGATAAAACACAGGCAAGTCAACCCACGAAGAGACCAAACCCAAGCAAAAGGGTCAGAGAGATCAGAATAAGAGAGGCAAGGAATTACCTCGAACTTAGAAAGAGGAGAGGTGATCTGGGTCTTCTCTGGTGTATCCATTGCCAGAGAAGAAGCTGCTCCGCATAGCTAAGGAGAGAAGAGAAGAATTTACACTAACAGGCAACAACCACCGTCTTGTTTTGGTTTCGGTTCTCTCCATTGGCTCTCCATCACTTCGTTTGCTTTCCTTTCTTCTCTTGTTTTTGTCTAGAAAGAAAGAGATAAAGAGAGAAAAAAGATTCAAGAGAAGGAGCGGGAAAGCGGGAGAGAGTGGATTTTTCTCGTAGAGATAACTTTATTGACCCACCTCACCTCTAGGCTCTACCCAGCTCACTCTCTCAACCCTCACAACCCACCACCATAGATAATAGCCAGCCCCACAGTGCCAACAACTGTCTTCCTATCCTATTTCAGGTTCTTGGCTGTGTGTCACCGTCTCTGTCTCTGTTTTTAATAAATAAATAAATAAATCCCTCTAGAATCTGACGGAGGAGTGATTGACCTTTTACTTTTAAAAAAGCAACGTATCCACTCTCTTTACTGTTGTAAGAGATTTCTCTTTTTCCGTTTTTCTATTGAGAATTATTAAAGTTGTTTTTACCTGGGGTCTGCTGCTATTGACTCCTACTGTTTTCGTGGAGTAATTCCTTTTCAAATATAATGAAATTTATTGCGCTTTCTTGGATTTACAAGTGAGGAGCGACTAACCATGTAGTTGGTATAGAACTGTGTTCTAAATTCTATTTTTAAAAAAATTAAAAAATTATTTTATTTAGAATTATTTTTTTATATATTTTATATCATATTAATTTGATGATATCGGTAAAAACAGATGTCCATGGTAAGAAATCAAACCGCAACCATGGCTACTTGTCTGAGGCCATTTCTTTTTTATAATGATATGTGGATAAATTATAGGATCTATTAATAATAATAATAATAATAATTGGTAAGATACGTACAGCTAGAGGTTTTTATTGCCCCCGTTATGATGCCGTTACCAGTCACATTCATCGGCGACTGAGATGGTAAAAACATTTTTTCCAATACCATCCAGGAAAAGAATAAATGATAAATTAATACATGACAGTTATTTTACAGTAGAAAGAAGAGATTGCCTGTAATATTGATATCGGTGCTTGCATCTTTATCCTTGTCGAATTGCACGATTGACATTTATATAGGTGGTTTTTATTCATTTCAACTTGGAATTCTCGCTTTTTTTATACATTTCTATTTAAAAACAGCCTCGTTTATGTTATTTTTTTACTTGGTTATTTAAATGGCATGAAGTGATGTTGCATTAGGGTTTAGGTATTGTATTTTTTTCTTATTTTTTATGTGGCCTGGATTTGGAATTTGCGAGCATCTGCGTTGTCTAGTTTTTTAGGATAGGAAGTGGGAAATAATAATAACTCGGACCCTTGATTCATCATATAATAAAGTTTATTTTGCTGAATACACGAAGTCAACGTAAAAAAATTAGAAATTTCCATAAATAAAACTTAATATTAATTAACACGTAAATTAGTTTGTGGATTCATTAAAACCCATTATTAATTCACGTTTTATAAAAAAAATAGCTGGGTTGTCCAGTTTATTTGGTCTATGTTTAATGTCAAAGGTTAATGGGTTGAAATTGCCTTCTGATAATATCAAAAAAATTTAAGTAAGTTGGAAATAAAATTTTTGTGTTGGATAATCAGTTAATTAATTTATTTTATTTATTTTCTCTAATCAATATGATTAATAGCTTATAATTAATGCTTAATCAATATGATTAATAGCATATAATTAATGCTTGATACATCAAGATAGCATTTGGCCAGGACATATAAAAAAATCTATTTAGTTGATACGAGAATTTTTAAATATTTAAGTAAGTATTTCTATAGAAAAAAATATAGGATAATATAATAAAAAAATATGGTTTCATGTATACCATAAATAATGAAAATTATGAATATTTTATCCATGTAAGGAAAATAAGGTCTAGAAAGTCTTTTGCTTTTTATTACATTAACAAGAGATAAATATCTTTTATATATTATTAATGATATACAAATATTTTTTGTATGTTATTGTTGAGATGATAAGTATTGTGAGTCGCTTAAGAAATCCTCAACATATCTATCTATGAATGTGGAGAAATCATCATCTTTAATATAAAAGATCAATTGGACTGACATATATATCAGATTTATATTAACTTAACATTGATTGATTGTTAAGTTCAAGTGTTTAAGTTTGTTAAATTTACCAAATTTATATTTCTTAATGCTTGGCTAATTACAAGGTTTAAGTTTCCGAGTATGAGTATGATAAATATATTAGATTCATATTATCTTGTGCTTAGATAAATGTCAAATTCAAGTCTTCTAGGTCTAGCATGTTTATTAAATTTATTTTATTAATTTCTAAGATCTTTTTTATTAATAAAAATTTATAACAAAATATATTAACTCATAAGGTATGCTATAAAATTTTGTTTGATGACTCCTGAATATATATAATTATAGAAAGAAAAAAAAAACAAATTCTTCCATATTTCAGGAAAACATAACTACACATCTGACAAGTGAGTCACAGGAGATTAATTCTAGTTAAAACAATAACAAATATTAAAGATAATTACTTATCATATATTCAATTTTTCATCTAAAAAATATTTTACATGGCAATCAAAATTTTTAAAACTTTTTTTTTAACTGCATTCATGTTTTTCCGGTAACTAAATATTTTCCTCACTAAGAGGTTTCCATATTCTCTCATTGTATAGATAAGGAAATACAGAAGCTATTATTTACATAACCAAGCATACAAAATATTATAGAAAAACATTTTCAGCCTTCATTATTCTCGTCAATTTTGTTAGTGCCATGAGAAAAAAAAAAAAAAACAGACATCAATGGTAGATAGCAACTCCCTCGTATCCTCGTACATAGCCCCGTAATGCCGAGAGGTGCAAGCCTGTCTCTCGGACAAAGTCATGGCATTCTGGGCTTGCTGACCCTCTCGGTTTTTAAAAACAATACACACCTACACCTCTGAATTTAACTGACGAGTGATCTAAGTAATCCTTTGCCTTTCCGAAGAGTGATTTATTTTTCTGAGAGCATTAATTTATACATGTATGAACAAATGTCTAACTTCGTAAATATATGAACAGATCTCTAACTTATGTTTTTTTATGTGCATGCTTGCATGAGTACATGATATGCAATCAAATTCCGACACAGTTGACTGCATGCTTCGACCATTTCTGTTTTCTTGTTACGTGCAAAATCTCTAATCCAAAACAACTTCGGGTCGTCTTTTTTAAAAAAACTTTTCAGAGAATAATTATACATATCACAGCAAAGAAAAAGTGATATTTGAATTTAAAACCAAGCAAGTTATATACAGATACAGCTTTTTATTACCCCGTACGTTACGTTGCCATTGTTGGTCAGATACGTATTCGTCAATAATTGAGATCATAAAAACCTTTATCCCAAGATCATCTCGAAAGAGATTAAATCATAAAGATTCACGACAGCTGTTTAAAACAAAAGATCGTGACATTTATGTCTATGATGGTACTGATATTGGAGTTTCCGTGGCTATTTCTTATCGAATTAATAAAAACTGCACCGTCGACAATTATATTTGTTGTTTTTTTAATCTATGATTCGAAATCGGAGTTCTCAATTTTTGAAGATTGTTATTCGGAGATGTTTTTAAAATAGTTTCATTTTCTGTTTTTTATAATTTAATTATTTCAATAAAATAAAATGCTGTTGGATTGATCGTCAAATTTTTTATTTTTATGTTGGATTTGGTTATTCTTAAGCCCCGTTCTGCAATTAGGTAAATGCAGTCATGGCGTTCGGTAAATCAAATTTGATCATGGACCCTCCTAGTTCCTCCATTTAAACCATCAAATCGGGAGAAGCTCCAAGAACTTTCCTCTTATCTTTGTTTGAGTTGATATTTTGATTTGTTTTTGTATTTTTAAGATATTTAAAAATATATTTTTTTTATTTTTTTGCTTTAATTTAATATTTTCTTTAATTTTTTTCAATCATTTTGATGCATTAATTTTAAAAAATTATTTTGATATATAATTAAATTTTTGGTATATATACAGTGGGTTTTAGTTGAAAGCTTTGTAAGTATTAACATATGATTTGTAAAACCTAGATTCCACTACTTCTATCGCGCAGTATATAGAGTGCGAAAAAAGAAACTCTTGAGCTGCAGAGAGGGTCGCGACTAGGATGAGCTGGGTGGAGGTTGTTTTCATTCGAAACAATAGTTTAATTTATTATTAAATTGATATGTTTCTCTGACAAGACAAGATGATATTGTCAATGATTTCGTGTAAACATTTCATACAAACATCATAGCCCCGTGTTAACAGTCGTGAAGAGATTGATCAAGCACAAAATGTTTAAAGATTTAGGAGGGTTGATTAGTGGGGCACCAAAACTATATATTGCCATGAGTTCTAGACATAGCAACCCTCTCGTGCTTTGATTTCTCAAGCACATTCATTTGATTCTACACCGATTTTCATAAAAAAACAAACCGCCCTCTGAAATTCTAATTCCCTCAAAATTTATCCATCTGTTTTCCTTAATGAAAGTTTAAATTAAATTAGCCCATAATTTCTGAATTAAATCATCTTAATTATGTGAGACACAGATAAGAAAAAAAACTAATTAGTTTTTACATTTTGTTCTTATTTAAATAAAAATATTTTATGAATATGATTCTATTATCGAGAAAAATACATCGATGTGTTTACAACACTAATTAAAAGTTATATTGGTTCATGGGAAGATATACACAAATGGGAGGTCTCCAGATCAATTTGTGCTAACTTCAACTGTATTTTTATTTTTTTTTACTACAGAACGAAAGCCACATTGGCTCGTCATTTACAGAGTCAACATGTTGCTCGTGAAACTCCTGATGCTGGTGCTGCCAGCAATGTGCCATAATCTGGTAATATATATAGCTCTACGTGTTATTTGAAAGTGTCACGGTGCCGTATTGATCTGGGAAAAAATGGGTGGCATTGAATGTCAACTGGGTGAGCATATCCTTCCCGTGACCATTAGATTTTTACTTCAATGTTGCAAATCCAAAATGTCTACTTTTATTGCCCCTGTAAGTTGTAGCTGTGGGTGTGGTCGTGTGGAAAATAAATTACAGACAGGGCTATTTTTGACAATTTAAGATAAGGAAGATCAATCCAGATGCTTGTAAGGTGGAGCCTTACTGGTCAATAAACACCGTTGGATTAAAAGGATCTTTGCGGCTGACGATAGTGACAGCTAGGGATATTAGCCCTTGGCGCGCAAATATTTCAAAAGGTAGGTTATCAGGCAGGTATCTGGCTCACCAGAAGTAGTGGTAGCAGACCTTAGCCAGTTTTCTACCGATAACAGTCAATGGACCCTCTCCAATGAAGGGCTGCCAAATGATATTTTTTAATTGATTTTTTTTATTTAAAATAATTTTTATATATATATAATTTTTTTATTGTTATGATATGTCGGTATTAAAAATATTATTTTTATATATTTTTAAATGAAAATCACTTTAAATAATAATGATTATTTTTTAAAATAACTATTAAAAATCTATTAAAACTTTTTTATTACAATCCAAGGTTAATAATTCATTATAATTATATTAACATTACTATTTTCTTCATCCCATCTAAATCATATCTTTTCTGGATTCATATTGATAAGAAAAAAAAAATAACATCAAATCAATTATATATTGTTTTCTATTTTCAAATCAAACCAAGAACAAAAGCAGGGATCACTTAATGGCTTGTTCATCTACAACTGTTAAGAGCAAGAAAACATTTATAGGGAATCTTAAAAGGATGATTTAATTAGTCAAGTCTATTTTTTAATAATTATGAGTTTAAATTTTTTTAGAATTATTAAAAATTTATATAATTATTAATTTTAAAATTTATAGAATTAATCCAAATATATCCAAGTATGTAGACTTCCATTTTTAAAAAAAAAACCACAAAAGACGTTAGTTACAGTGTTTGTTGGCCCTTCACATCAAAGTTTTAAAACCCTTGTGTCCTGATCACCTGCTCATATTTACGCCCCTTTTAGTCGTTGGATAAGTTAAGCTGCGCATTGAAAAGCCAGTAAACTACCCGAGCCTCTATGATCTTAAGTTCATCTAACAGAAGCCATTCACTTTCCCAGAGTTGGGTGTGTAGTAGTAACAATGGGGGAGGGTCCTTAAAGAGGGAGGGTGCATGTGGTCCCTCGAGGATGAAGATCGGTGTTTCACGTGAGACCCCATCCTTGTATGAAAGCCCAGACCTAACACGCTCAGGCAAAATAAAGCAAGCAGCTCATGAGAAAATGATAAATATGAACAGGAGTGCATTAATTATTTGTTCTTTCCCAACTCCCCACATTCTCTGGAATATGAACTCCATGCCAAAAATCATAGTGTCGACTAACATGCGTACTTTATAGCATGTTCTATTGTTCTTGCGGGAAAGAAAAGCTTTGTTTTCACATTGTTATCAGACTCTGTATTGACAGTATTGCTAACATTGAGATTGACGCCTAAGGAACACGCATCGCAGGAAAGAATATCGGTGGAAGATAGTGGCTAGTACAACGCTACACATGTTTTTTTATATATGTATATATTAAACATATATTTTAATCTCCAAGTTAAGCAATTTTATAGTAATTATGTATAAACTGAGAAGATGACCTGTGGTTTTTAAGACCTTTCGTGAATCTCAGACTGTGAATTAAACAAACGTTTAGTTGACCAACTACTAAAGACTTTAATTGTTTAATTTGGGATGCTCTTGCGGTTACAAGCGACCAGGAAAGTCACGGGCACAGTAATCATGAGAGTTAGTGTCTTACTAGTGACTCCAGCTTACTAAAATATACATAGACAACCAGCCCCTCAAAACATTTGTATCTTGTCCTGTGGAGCGGGCTTCGCTAGAAACTTTTTCTGGGTTTTGAGTTTTTTCTGGCGACTGGCTTTATTAATTAATGTTTTGGCTGTGTGGTTTAGTCAGGATTTTGGATCTTTCCTTGATATCTTGCTGAAGGAACTTTCCTGATCTCCAAACAGACAAGGCTACCAGACGAGGATGAAAAAACAGAGTGCTAACTTTTAGTTCGTCTAGGCTGGCGAGCTTCCACGAACTACGAAGGAGCAAAAATACAAATCCAATTGGATGGGCTTTTTGCGAAGGAGAGAAATAATGTGCGATGAACAATGCACTCACGCCAAAATTAAGATTGCAAGCGCCAGTTATGTCCACACTGTATTTGTTAACGTGGAGTTGGATCGTCGGAATCCATCCGCCACCGTCAGGTAGCTATTAATTTAAGTTTTAAGGGGGGCATGATTTCTTTAAAAAAGATTTAACTGAAACAGGGAAACCTTCATTTCAATGGACTTGGAATTTTCTTGGAATCCTTTAAATGTCCATTGCCTTCGGCTTCTAGGAGTCCTGTGCTATTGGGCCTGTCTAAAAGAGGTCCATAAGTAGCATGTGAGTTTATATATATGTCTTACGAGTCCAATCATGGTAATTGAAAATATGTGCTATTGGGCCTGTCTAAAAGAGGTCCATAAGTATATATATCCTTTAAACAATGTTATTACACTGTGGCTCTTTTCATTACCAGAATCATTTCATTTTAATATTTTCGACTTAACATATAAAATAATGGGATTAAGGAGGTAACACAACGCACACAAAAAAGAAGAAGAAGAAGCACACGTTAATTGAATAATTAACGGTGAAAATGATTTTAAAAATAATTTAAATTATATTTAATAATTTAAATTATATTTAATAATTTAAATATTTAAGATAAATTAATTTTTTAATATGATATTAGAATTTTAATAATCAAGTAATTATAAATTTAAATATTACTTTAAATTAATTGTTTAACATTTACAATAAGGTGCTGCCACCCAAATAGACTGGGTCAATGTTCACTTTTTGAGAGCTTTCGATGCTGGGGAGTTTTTCAATTTCTGCTACCAAAACATCTTAAATGTTAAAAATAAACATGTCTGGCATGTTATTACATGACATTTCTTTTTATTCAAAAGAAAGAAAGAAAGAATGGGGACCATCATATTTCTTGATCAATGAGAATTTGATCCGTTCTCAAGACAAGGACAGGCCCACTTCCTAGGATCGGGGAATGTATAAAAAATCATTTTCGAAATGAAATTTCTTCATTTTCAATATCAAGTGGACAGGTATATTTTTATTTTTCCTGCCAGGAGTAAAAGTGTTTTAGAATTTCATTAATTTTTCAAATACAAACCAATCATAATTTTAATTCTTAATCAAACATAAAAATACATTTATGTTATTTTTTTTTTAGATTAACGTGGATGTCCGGGCTAGCTTTCGCGCACCACGACTAATCCCACGGGCCCTGAAGTTAACGACCATGTAAGCCTCCAGTGGCCATCATATGAGCACATTTATGTTATTTTATTATTACACTTTGCTGTGAGTCAGATTAATTTATTTTTAAATATAAAAAAATTTAAAATTTTTTTTCTATAATATCATTAAATATAATCAAACAGATTAATCTTGAAACTTATCAACTTAATTCTTTATCTTACTTGAGTTTTTAATCGAATCACGAGGGAGTTAATTTGAATTAAATTGATTGATCTCATAGATTTAAATACATTCTTGATGGTTGATAAAAACATGATTTACTTTAAAAAAATTAAAAAGATTGTTCAAATAATTGATTGATCTCAACCCCCCATGACCCATGTCATGAATTTTATTGAATTTAATAACTATTTTTTATAAATTATTTTTTATTTAATTACATGATAAAATAACATGATCGTAAAATTAAATATCAATCTAAAAATAGATACTCATTTGAGACAATGATGATCTTATAAAAAAACAAATAAAAATAAATCATATAGTTTATTTCCCAGTTATTTTAATACTGAAGGATATAACTAAGAAACAAATTAAAAACAATTAAACAACCAAAAACATAAAAAAAATATATATTCAGTTAATTGGTAAACTCGTCAAATTTATGAACAAGATAACTTGGGCTAGTACATCAAACTTATAAAACCAAGTTATGAACTTCATTGGGATTGTAATTTATTTATTTTTGAAATTATTTTTATTTAATCATATGATTTAAAAAATAAATAATCATAAAATTAAATACCAACTCAATATCAAGATGTTGAAATTTTTTTAAAAAAAGGTTAGGGTGGCGAATCAGGTCAACCAACCAAACCATGTCCATGAACTTTATAAAATTTAATAATATGGTTTTTCTTTGAATCTACTACATGACAAAAAATAAATGATGAAAAAAAATCAAATTTAATTAAAAAACACCCATCAAACCTATAAATTAGAACATCCTAGGTTATCCTGGTAGACTTGCAAGTCAATTTAACCCTATAAAAAATCGTAAGTTGGCTTGAATATTTACGTTGATTTTTTAAAAATATATAAAATATATGAAATTAATTTCTCAATTGTTCTAGTATTAAAAAATAAAATTGATAAAGAAAATAAATTTCACAGAAAAAAATAATAAAAGAGAAAAATAAGTAAACTGACAGGGATTACCATTTTCAATTAAAAAAAAATATCCCACCACATCTGTAAACAATGTTAATTATATAGAAAATCAAAATCAATTAAATCATCCATTTAAAAACATATATTTGGTGTCAATTTAGACTAAAAAGAGCTCAATTATACAGATAGTAAGTTTAAAGATTAAATAGGAAATGTTTTAAAAAATTATTATTCCAATTTACAATTATTTGTAAATGAATGAACAATAATTTTAGTTGCAGTGAAAACCCATGTATTCTAGCTTTATACCTAATATTATCACATTTTACAGACACATAAGGTTAAGTTACCCAACTAATTAGACGACCCGCGACCTGTATATGAATAAATAAAAAACATTAACTATTCTTGATTAATTATTTTTAGAATATCTCTTATTCATGCTTCTTATTTTTTTTTGCTGATTATCTCATGCTAGAATTTCTCGTGCATGTCACCGAAACTAGGAACTATTCTCGAAAGAAAATGAACGAAAAAGCAACAATATCTGAACTATCAGATAAGATTTAAACAATCTAGCAAAGATTAGCATTGTTAGCAGGAATATATATATCAAGAGGCACTTTTGTTGCTAACCCAGAAAACAAAGACGCACACCTGTAGGCACATGAATCTTTCGAAATCAACAATGAAGACGATGGAGTAAAGCCCGTGAACCAGCGTTGATAAAGTCTATCAAGATCCATGAATAAGAGAACTCGAATTGAATATCTAAAGCCTCAAGATCAATTTCATTTTGTCTTGTTTGTTTGTTTTGATGATTAATTAATATATATATATATATTGTATTTTTAGATATATTAATGTTAAAATAAATTTCAAAATTATATTATTTTAATATATTCATAACAAAAAATATTTTTTTACAAAAAATTGTTACTATAGTATAGTCTTGACATAACCTAGATAAAAATCACTTCATTGCTATATCATTTGAGTTGTGCATATTTTATAATGTGATGTAGGGTGTTCACGTAAAAATATATTAAAACTAAAATTAATTTTATTTTTAATATCAAATACATTAAAGTCGTGAAAGAATACTTTGAAAAATGTTAATTTAATATAAAAATAAAAAAACAATTTAAAACATATTTGGAAAAACACAGAAAGACCTGCCCTTCAATACTCTTAAATATACGGCTTAATTTGGCCATGTTTGAAACTGTCCAAACATGACCCCACTGCAATAAAACTAACTCTTAATGAAATTTGTCTAAGAAACTTACTAAAATAAATGTTATAATACACACACACACACACTTTATAACGACTCTTACATTAAGTGTCATTGTTACATATCTTATGAGATATTTGTCTTGATTTTGGCAACAATCATAGTATAATTTTACCAACACAGTTGACATTAAATAAAGGGCACATGGAATGAATGGCTTTGAATTCAACACAGGCAAAGCTCTGTCATATTACTAGTTTAATTGGCATGGTAAATAACTGTGGTTGAGTATGTATGTATGATTGTAGCCAGCTGTAATTAATGGCAATATTTTACTTAAAATGCTGGTATGCTTCGTGAACAATTGCCATAAAAAATTTATTCTGCAGGGGCACCTATCACGACCATGCATGCATGTGATATTAATTAGCAAATTCCAGGCTCATTCAAAAATCCGATCCATAATTTCATTCTGCAGGCTCAAGCTAGCGTACCTCCACTGTTATAATAGTTTGAATATTAGACAAATAAAAAGAATTCTATCCTACACCAGGAAGGAAAGAAATTCCAAATCTCTCTCTCTATATATATAATAGTACTTTGTTATTACGTAAAATAAACACTTTTTATTTTTAAAATTAATTAATTAATCGTCAAGTTATTTTTTTAAATTTAATTCAAAAATTGCATCTTGAATTGTATATATTGGTTTAAGTGTGCCATTTAAATTAAATTCTGTAGACACTATACATGCCTTTAAATCTCAACAAACACATTAGTTTGAATATATATATATATATATATAAATATCAGTTTTATGTTGACATAAATCTATTAAAAAAAAATTCTCCTCTTTCTATTTTTCTTTAAAAAACCTTTGTTTATATTCATCAGAAACAAAATAATTTTTTTTCAAGAAATTTATAAAAATTGTTATCTACAAGTTTCAAGACTTAACGATAAAGTGTATATGTTACTTTAACTCTACATCAAATATAATAAAGGAAATTAATATCTTAAAAACAAAGATCTTCTCGCTACAAAACCTCATTGCTACACCTACTTCCCTAACATCCACTGCCACAAATCTCATTGTTTTTTTTTTTTTTTTCCAATCGAGATTGTCTGAATTTGTTGCCCGATATGCATAATTAAGGGATGCTGGCTGCATAAACTGAAGACGCCTCTCGAAACTTTCAACTGGTTAAATTCTTCAAGGAGGTCGTCAAGCTTAATCTTTCACTTTACCTGGCTTAATTTAGACCAGGTTCGTCTAACTTCAAGAAAAGATGACAAAGATAGAGAAACAATTCAGGGTTCAAATCTGCGTCAAAACGCCCCGTCGTTAGTTCTTGTACATGCATGCATGCGTGATTGTTTTTCTTGACATGATAATTGGATATTTAACTTCTAAGCTCAACCCAAGCATTCCATATCTTCAGTTTTGCCCTTCTGGGAATGATAGAACTTCATCAGAATGCCCGGAAGCAGCCACTCGGAATATATTTACAAGCATTCTCGTGTTCAGATTCATGCCTCCTCTTGTTTTCAAAATCTTATAAACTATACATCCCTAGTATGCTGTTGTTTTAGTTGACGGCAATACCATAATATTGGTCTTTACAATGAAATTAAAGGACGGCCAAGTCTGGACATGAATCCAGCTGAATATTAGTAATTGTTGAGTTAATTTACGATAAATTAATTAAGATATATGCTCAGTGTACTTTGACAGTGACAAAAAGATCTCACATGTGACTGTCCAATTTCAACATTCACGGCTGATAGTAGCTTTACTTGTTTATTTTTGTCTTTTAAGAGTATTTTTTAAAAACAAATTGAATTTTTTAATTTAAAATTATTTTTTATTATTTTAATACAATGGTATCCAAAATAATTTTAAAAAAATTTTAATTTTTTTTGAATATATATTTTAAAAAAATATTTTAAAAAATAATTAATATGCAGAATACAAAGCCACAATTCAAGTAAAAAGTTTTAATTGACTTCTTGCTTACTATTATACTTTAATAATTTGATTTCATCAATCTGGAAACATTTACATTAATTCCTGGTATATATTACGTATTACTTTCTTTTTTCTTTAAAAAACATCATGATGTTCGCAGCAATTATCTTGAAGTTGATGTATAACAAAGACAAATGAACACAGCAGCATTTCCTATCCTTGTTGATAAGATGTGGTTTGGTGGCTCCGAAAATCCACTATGATAGATTTAGATTTTCTAGATAAAAAGGGCTGAAAATCATTTCTTATCCCTTCACTTTTCATATTCCTATAATCGTACATCCAAGACAAGTTAGTAGCATATTCGCTTGAAAAATGTAAAAATACTCGACATATCCAAAACTTCCATCCCATATAGAATCATAATTTTTTTGGACTTAGATTATTTGGAATGGTGATCTGAACAATTATGGATGCGAATCACTCATCAAGTTAGTCAACTTATTTATAACTTGATCTTGTTTCCTTGGAGATATACTAACGTGTATTGGATGGTCCGATTTGTTTTTCGTGTATATCAAAACCAGAGTGCACAGGGACATGGTATTCGTACATTGGTTTTGTACTTTGATTTACTTTTCTTTTAAACACACTTTCCGATGCTATATTTAGAAACACACACTCTCTCTCTCTCCAGCAGGCCGTATTTTTGCAAACCTCGGCGCTTCCCACGCTGCCTCTCCACTCTATTTGGTTAATAACAGTCGCTTTATCTTTTGTTTGATTATTCTAAGTTGATATTTTTCTTTGAAATCCCATCCACAAAAAAACCCTCTTCTCTTCTTCCATTTATTTTGTGTGGAAGAAAACTAAGGGAATGTTGATGATGGTGAATATGACATTATTGAGCCTTCACCGACTCTATCCTTGCTCTTCGTATCCCTTTTTTGAGATTTCAAAGTCAACTTTATTGCCTTTTCTTTGACTTTTTTTGGTTTATAGGTTTTGCTTGCTTGCATGAGTGCTTTTTTTTTTATTATTATTGTACATAAAGGTTTGTTTTTTCGAAATTTTGCTAGTTTTTGAATTCTGGGTCATTCTTATTTTATTGGGCTTTGTTTAGATAATGGTGGGAATTGTGTTGTTTTCTTAGGGTTTACCTTTTGTTTTTGTTCGCAGTTTTGTTTCGTTCGGATACGGGAAATAAACATATATACAGTCGATGATGGGAAATTTAGTTTTTGAACCAATGTAAGGGTCAATTCGTAGACCATAAGAACAAAGAACTTTTATTCTCAATTCTGATTGGTAGGCAATCTATTTACAAATAGTGAAATTTTTTGGTTATAAGGTCAATATTGGAGGGAACTTGAATAGGATTTTGGGTTGGTGAAACTGGGTTTCTACTTGATGAAAACTTTTAGTTGCTATCTTTGATCAATAGTTTGATCTTAGGAGGGGTTTGTTATGCACATTTAATTTGTAATTGCATAAGAATTTTGAAACTTTTCCCTTTTTGATCTTCAAATCTTGATCAGTTCATGCGAATTGGAAGGCAATGAGTATGATGATGAAAAATTGAAGGTTTTTTGTTATACTTTTCTAGGATTGTCGTCTAGAATTTAAGGTCGTCTCTGGGATTCACGGCTTGTCTTGTATTTGGTTCCTTATAATGGATTCAAAAACAAGCGGTGAGGCTGGTGATGTCATGCCAGAGAAGAAACCGGATAGCCAGGAAGGTAGTGCCAACTCAAAGGTGAAAGGTATAGGAGGTGTGAGTAGCAAAGATATGTTTTTTCGAGCTGATAAAATCGATCTCAAAAGCTTGGATTCACAGCTTGAGAAGCACCTGAGCAGGGTTTGGTCAAGGAACACCGAAATCCAAAGGCCTAAAGAAGAGTGGGAAATTGATTCGTCTAAATTAGAAATAAGGCACGAGGTAGCCCGTGGTACTTTTGGGACCGTGTATCGTGGTACTTATGATAATCAAGATGTTGCAGGTCATTGATCTCTGTTTCCCAGCGCTCATTTTGTATTTCCGTGTCTTTTCATGCTTACGTGATGGTTCTTAGTGTTTTGATAGTCAGAGTTCTTAATTTTGTTTGGTTTCTGTTTCTGTAAAGGTCATGCTAGGGAGTAAGGATATTGTGTTTCGCCTGTCCTCCAAATCTTTGTTACGAGTTGCCTTCATACTGCTGAACATGATCTAAAATCTGTTGCATGTATGTGGAAATGAATATAAAGTTTTGCCCGGCATTGCATTCTCAACGGCATATTAAAACGGATTTCATTTGTTGCCATATCATTATATCGCTAATCCTAGGAAACAGTTTTCCCTATCCCTTGCATTTTCTTTTGTATGCTACTTTTGAATGTGACCCTTTTATGTTGCCTTCCTGTGGGGGTTAACAGAAAAGGTAACAAGGCAAGCCATTTCATCTTCATTAGTATTTCAGGCGTGGGAGCATCTCTTCTTTTAGTTGGGGGGGGGGTCTGAGTTTTTTTGTTTGATATCTAATGCCTGCAAATTTTTTTCACTACAACTCCTGATAGCATTGATGAAACTGCGGTCTGTTTCAATTGGAGAGATTGTTATCATTCAGCACTGTGCATGTTGATGTTGATCTCTTTCTGAACTGTTGTTGGATGTTGTAGTGAAAATGTTGGACTGGGGGGAGGATGGTATTGCCACAACTGCCGAAACCACTGCTGTGCGGGCATCATTTCAGCAAGAGGTTGCTGTCTGGCACAAGCTTGACCATCCTAATGTTACAAAAGTACTAACTAATTCTTAAACTTGTCATGTTCGTTTTATTATGAGCACCATGTTACATGAAAGTTGGCTTTTTTGGGTCATACAATTGTCCATCTTGTATTACCTTACCAGTAATTACATTACAGGTTCCTCTTGGCAAGCATGGTTTTCTTGACACTTTGCTTTAAAAATGGTTATATTTCTGTATCTTATCATAGTGGATGGAATTCATAAACTATATGTCAATTTTGACATAGATCAACAGGAAAAATGTTTGCTTCTTAAACAAGATTATTTAGTTGAAACCATATGCTTGAAGGATCATCCTCCCCGTCATTCTGGTTACTACCATAAGCTTATCATTTGTGTTATTTTTATTTCTGATGCTTTATTTTATTTTTTATTTTTTTTAAACAGTTTGTTGGAGCATCAATGGGAACTTCAAACCTGAAAATTCCTGCCAAAAACCCATCTGATGGTTACATCTCCCTTCCTGCTAGGGCATGCTGTGTTGTTGTTGAGTATCTCCCTGGTGGGACGCTTAAACACTACTTGATAAGAAATAGTCGAAAAAAACTTGCTTTTAAGGTTGTGATCCAGCTTGCTTTGGATCTCTCAAGGGGGTGAGTTTTAGTTTTTGTTAATTTTCTTTTATTGAAAAATTCCCTAAAAAAATGAAATTACAGACTAGTTTTACTAATTTGCAGTCTTAGCTATCTACATTCAAAGAAGATTGTACATCGTGATGTCAAGACTGAAAACATGTTACTAGATTCTCATAGAAATCTCAAAATTGCTGATTTTGGTGTTGCCCGTGTTGAAGCTCAGAATCCATGTGACATGACTGGTGAAACTGGCACACTTGGATACATGGCCCCAGAGGTATTTCATGCTTTAACAAAACCTTTTCTTCCCTAGGCAGAAGTAGTTTATGAAGAAAATTTTGTATATTAACAACTGATTGGTTATATAAACAAGTCCAGAAATGCATATAAATGATGTGTAATGATGATAAAATCAATCCTTGTGCCATGTTCAATATGGAATCTGTGAGGGTGTGTTTTTTCTGTTAATTATAAATTCATGACCATATGGACACGGGATGCAGTTGAATTGGCATATTTGAATTGTTATTTAAGTGCAACTATCTGATCTGATACTTATGCAGGTTCTTGATGGCAAACCGTATAACAGAAGATGTGATGTCTACAGCTTTGGCATCTGCTTATGGGAAATATATTGTTGCGACATGCCTTACCCTAATCTTAGCTTCGCTGATGTCTCCTCTGCTGTTGTTCGACAGGTTAGTTTGTAATTTAAGCAAGCCCTCATGCCTAGTTCTTCTTCTTATTTTTCTTGTTCTTGCTTTTCTTTCTTTCTCCTGGTTATATGGTGACTTGAGGAGGCTCGAAGTAATTGTTATCACCGTTCATAATTAATGGATTTAGGAAAGAATTTTGTGACCATATTGTTATCCGCATGACATGTGATTTGGCATCTCGCATGTGAGGGAGCCATTGTCAGCAGTTCATGAATGACTGTGGTCCATTTCTTCTTTCAAACTCAGTGATGTACATGCCCTTCTAACTAATTTATTGTACAGCATTGATGCATCCCAGCTACTTTTAGCAAAGTGGCAATATGGAATTGACATCACTGGATATTCCTCATAATGCTTTCAAATGCCTTCATTGGTTTTTACAAGCAAGGGAGGAAAAGGCTAACCTTAGTTAGGTGTAAAGCTCTCGAGAGAATTGATATCGTTTTATGAAAACATTTTGCTCTTTTGCTAAAACTTTGTTCGAGGTCTTAAGATCTAGCATCCTGCCAAAGGTCATCAAATATTGGGAAATTCATGCTGCATGATTTCATTGGCAGAATTTACGGCCAGAGATTCCAAGATGTTGTCCAAGTTCTTTAGCAAATGTCATGCGAAAATGCTGGGATGGAAATGCAGAAAAACGTCCTGAAATGGCTGAGGTGGTGAAAATGTTAGAAGCGGTTGATACAAGCAAGGGAGGGGGGATGATACCTGAAGACCAGGCATCTGTCTGTTTTTGTTTGACCCCTGCTCGCGGACCCTAAGTTGTGTTCTTTACCTTCCTCCTCATTGTCTCTCCCCCTTTCATTTTGTAATGAGTCCGAGTTGCGACATCCAGCTCTTAGTTTGATTGGTTACGGTCTTTTGCTTCACAAGATGAAAAACATTCTACTCATTATTCTGCAAGAATGGGGAAATAAGGTGGTTTTTTTAATTGTTTTGAAGTTGTAATCTTTTGCTTATTACAAGCTACCGTGCTTGTTGCACACGATGTGTTTACACTGGAAGGGCTTTGCAATTCATGCATGATAGCTCTTGCATCTTAGGAAAGCAGTTTTGGTAGATTGGTTGGATCGGGACGTGTGAATAACCGGTTAGTGGCATGGAACTGCAGTCTTTTGAGGATGTAAGCCTGTAAACATTTTTTGCTGCTCCAATTCTTACAGCTGCTGCCTTTACCTGGTTCAAATTCAATTCCACCTGCTAATTTTGCTGTTGATGGGAGCTTTTGGATACGAGTCAATGCAATGAATAGCATGGTCTCAATCCGTGTTAAACCTTCTTAAAATGAAAAAAAAAAAGAAAAAAAAAGGAAGAAGGCAACACCATACAAGTGAGTGTGGAGAGGATTTATAGCTAGATGACTAAAGGAGTCCTTAGGGTAGCTTTTATGCATTGAGGATAAGAGGTTTTCGGGCTTTGTGTTTGAAAGTGTTTAAGTCCATTTCGAAACTGTATTTAACGTGAAAACATGTCAAAATGATCTATTTTATTTAGTGTTTTTTGAGATAATTTTGATGTATAAAAATAAAAACAATTATTTTCATATCAAAAAACATTTTTAAAAAATAATACCCTCCATCACAATGAAGACACTAAATTCATCATCCTTCCCTTGGGATGGCCACGGCATGTTTATGATATAAATTAGAAACGGTGAATTTGAATCGATTTCTGTCCACGCTCACTGTGGCTTTTGTTTTCGGTTTGAAGCATGCATATCCAGTGTTGCGAATAAAGAAGAAAAAATCTGGACGTTTCTACCGCTGTATAGCTTGGGCCAAGCCCATATTCGTCAAAGGCCACTGAAGCCCAATTTTCAGCCTCAAAACATAGCTCTGACCAGACCCATCCCACCCATTAAGCGGATAGTGGACTTAAAGTGCACAAAACCCTGACACGTTTGTGTGGACGACAGCAGCCCATTGGCTAAACTTGAAGATTTGAAATTAAAGAGATTTCGGGCTTAGAAAGATGAAGCTTTCTCCTCCCATGTAAAAAAAATAAAAATAAAAATAAAAATAAAAATCCCGATCCACTAGTGAGCAAGCTTTAATGAACTGGCATTTTATAAATGGAGAGTGATTGTGTGAGCAAATTTATCCAGATCACAAAAATTGTGTCAACACGATAAGATTGTTGCCTGTCTCTGCTTTACTTGTCTCTTAGCGAACGAGTCCTTCAAGATTTTCCAACAATAAGTGGAACTCCCAGTCGGATCAAATTGATGCTGCTTGCCCACTTCCTCTCGTCTGGAAATCGCTGTACCTAAAACGACAAATTTATGGTCATTTCACACATTGCTTTATATATATGTAGAGAGAGAGATTGTTTAGTATTATAGTAATAGTTTATTTTTAAAAAATATATTTTAATTTAATTTAAAAACTTATTTTTGATATTAATATATTAAAATAATTTTAAATGAAAAATAAAAAAAATCTAGCCAGCCCTGTTTACAATCAAGATTGTAAGGGATAATTGAGATTGAAATTATTGTTAATTCTCTTAATTTTATCTCTTTTATAATTTTTTTTATTAATATAGATATTTAGGTTGCTTGTGCGTATTTATAAGCTTTATAATCAATAATGATTGTAAATTTTTAATAACCCTAAAAAGATTCATACCTATAATTATTAAAAAATAAATTCAACACTTCACCGATTAAACTAAACTCTCCAAATTCCCTCCACTAAATCTTATTAAGGGCGTTAGTTGTTGGGCACGGGCGTCCTGCATGTACAAAGGAATATGTGACTTCCACGTTGGTCTAGTGTCTGCACAGACGCAGACCACTATGTCACATATGGTAATAAGGTGGAACCTTAAAATTTCGTAACCCCTGATGATAAGGAAAAGGAAAAGTGATGATCGATTGATAAAAAAAAAAAAAAAAGTTCTAACATTTAATCTGGACCACCTACTGTATAGTTGGAGGACTTAAAAATTAATAGCTTATTAACTATGGGACCACACCCGCGTATATGTTTGTTTGTTTATGAATGTTAGCTTAAAAGAGTGTTGATGGTAACTGTATGCTTAAATTTATTTTTTTATCTATGTATTTCATATAATAAAAATTATATTTAAGATATGAATTGAAGTATTTTGAATATAAAAACATTTTGAATTGCAAAGCATGTATACTGTCTTAAAACTATATCAATGGTTGACATAATCAAGAAGTTAGGTCAATGCTATTATTATGCTGTTGTTAAAAATTCGATGATTTTTGCGTGGTAAAAAGATGTTGCAGAAGATTCAATAAATAATTAATAATAATCTCTTTTTCTTATTTTATACTTCTCCGTACAGTTCTTATTTTACTCTTTCCCTCTCATTTTCTGTAATTTACATATCTATTTTTTATTTATTTATCTTGTACCTTGCGTTTGAGACCCATCGATTTGAATATATTTTTATTTTAAATTGATTTAAGATATAAATTAATCTTTTATAGAATTCATTATAATTCATTAATTGTCTTTAAACTTGCTAAACACATTTAACTCCTCGTATCTTAATATTTGTTTATATCCTTAATTTCACCATCAGATTTATTATATATATATATAACAAACACAATCTGTACATAACATCTTAGAAGGTGAAAAATATTCAGATATAAGGTGTTAAAGTAAATCATGATAAAATTTTGCTAAAGAATTCCAGGGACCTTATTTTTTTCAGGGTTGAAATTTCATATCCATTAAAGAGTTTAAAAGAACTTTTAAATAAAACCCATAAGTTATCGTATATTTCTCTAATTTATTTAGAATTATTTTTCTATTTAAACGGTAACTCTTTTATTGTTTTTCAACTTTATCTAGGATATTTTTTCCTTGTTTGTTTAGGAATTTCATTATTATTATCATTATTATTTGGTTTTTTGAGGTCAGTTTTTGTGGTAGAGTATTTAAAAAGAAAATATTCATAAATAAAATTTCAAATTAAAGTCTACATGTGATCCATTCTTAACATAATTTGGTGCTATATATATATATATATATATATATATATATCTTGGTTGATATCAAAGTGCAACAATTCCAAGTGATTGCTTATTGTATGATATTATAATTTTAAGTTATTTTATTTGTTGTTTACTACTAAATAATAATAATAATAATAGAGAGAAAAGATGTGTTTAGATAAATGGAGACGAGGAGGTTTCTTTAGGAGAGAAAGGTTAGGAATTGGTGAAAGAAATATACAGAAATAATTATAAAATTGGAAAGAAGTTAACTCATTATGTAGTTTCCCAGGTAACATAAACAATACACACTGTACACAGAAAGAGGACATGCACCTCGAAGATTAATGGGGAGTACACAGCATATATGCCCCTTTCTTTATCTTATTTTTATGGATTAGAGTGGATTTTTTTTCAATAATTGCCTCCATTCTTCTTTCGTTCCAATTTTTTTCAATAATTGCCTCCATTCTTCTTTCGTTCCAACATGAGGATTGAGATCTTTTGAAAAGACAGAACGCTAATCTAACTGATCCACAACTCATCAGAGAAGATAATAGCGACGCTTTGCACGAATCATTTCCTATTTTCATCCTTATCTGGTTTTAAATTTTTAATTTTTCAGTAATGTATAGCTCAATGGAAGAGGATAGGACTTTGTATATCGTAGCCATTCTTTAAATCAGATTTACATAAGAAGCATACTCACGCTTTAAATTAAGCTGGAAGTTAACTGTGAAATTTTGTAATTAATTAATTTCTTCGGCTCCTTTAATTATACCATGCAAAATTCATGAAATGTTTCTTAACAAAATCAAATTTTATAGTTTTATGTTGAGGTTTATCATCTAAAAACACTCAATTTGGATATATAATTGATTACTTTTAATTGTGTAAATTAATAATTCAAACCATATTTACAAGGATATTTTTTGTTTTTATAGAAATTCATGTTCCAAGCTATTTCAATACTTGCCATGATACTTGCACAAATTTGATTAATATGATTTGGAGCAGTTAATCCTTAATTATGAAGGATTAGTCGTGATGATGCAAAGAACCGCGACCATTCTTAACTGCTTTTATTTAGTCCAGACTTTAAATTTTCATCACGTAAAATAGACACCTTATTTATTTTTACATGTAAGAATGATAAGTCAGATTATAGTATTTATTAGTTTGTGCTTTGGAGTATGCTAGCATGTTTGTTTTTATATTTTGAAAAAATTTTATTTTTAAAATTATTTTGATATAATAATATAAAAAATAATTATTTTTTAAAATATATTATTTTAATATATTTTTATATAAAAAATACTTTTAAAAATAAACCGCACTCCCGCAACTACTCCAGCTTCTCCTCTCTTTTTCACTCTATAAGTTGATAGCAAGAATCTGGGCAGCATTAACTTGGTGCTTTCCGTTTCTTTTTCCATATTGGCTATTCGCCATCTCTCTCAACCTCTTCTGTCTTTCTTCTCGATCATAATCATTAACAATATGGAATTGGGAATCGTTGAAACTTCGTCGAGGTTGATGACGGATTTCCTCCAGAAATGTGGTGGCTGTGCTGTTGTTGATGGCGGCTTCGCCACTGAACTTGAACGACATGGTGCTGACCTTAACGACCCTCTCTGGAGTGCCAAATGCCTCATCAGTTCTCCGCATCTTGTTAGAAAGGTAGCCCTCTCTCACCCACTCTCCACATTTGGAAGCATTTCTCTGTGCAGATTGATTAGCTGTTTTGTTTTCCTCTTTTTGTGAGAATAAGAGAGAAATTAACTGAGTTGTCCGCTTTCCATTTTCTTTCCTTTTCCTTTTTAAGGTTTTAAATTTTAATGTCTTTGATTGGAAAATATGATTCCTTTCATCACCTTTTTTTTCATGTTGTTTCCGACCCTGCACGAAACCTTTGTTTTACTAGTTGTATATTTAATCTTGATTGTGTTCCTGGTTCTAATGTTGGATCTGTTTCTACATAGCTACTTGAGAGTCCAATTTATTTTACTTTTAGTTTGATTGTTAATTATACATTGTCATAACTAGTATATAAAGAGCTCTAACTAGTTAGTGGGGACCTAAAATTAATTATTTGTAAAAAAAAGGTGATATGTGTGTTAAAAATTATGTTAACTCAATAATTTAAGAAAAATTTTAAAATATAATTTATATTATTTTTTAATATCTCATTAAGTAAAAAAATTTTGGGCTTGAAACTTATACATATTTGTATTATCTTATGTTTAATTTTTTTATCAAATAAATAAAAATAATAAGACTCAAACTCATGATCGATTCATCATTAAGGTTCCGATATCATGTAAAAAAATTATCTTAATTTAATAATTTAAAATATAATTTATATTATTTTTTTAATAATATATTCCTTGAATTATAAAAAAAAATTTCTTTATAGCATCTCCCATGTAAAAGATGCTATTAGAAATATAATTTTCTTAAAAATGTAATTTTTTTTTTATCTTATACCTTATTTAGAAGATTTAACTCAATTTTAATATATTTGATATACAACTATTTTAATAATTTGATAAGACTTACTTGATTTAATAAGTTTAAATGATTCTTCACCAATCCAACATTAAAAATAAAAAACAATAAGCTTAAAAAAAACATGGGATCAAGATATTAATCCTATAAAAAAATAAATTTAAAAAAAATCAAAAAAAAAATTGATAAAAAAAAATATTGTTGTAATGAATAGTATTTTAGTATTTTTGAAAAATATATAGAAATAGCATCTTTATAAAGAGATGGTAAAGTAGTATTTTATATAACACTGTCTTCAAGCATGTAAAATGTGCTTTGAAAAATTAAAATAATTTTTTTCTATGTTTAGAAGAATCTTTTTTCCCCTCTTTTCGGCTGCTAAGCTAGTTTAGGTTGCTGGTAATTGTGAATTCGTTATGATCCTAACTCTCTTCTTAGAGACAATGAAGATAACCAAAAGTCAGGACATCGATGTCGTGGCTCTTACATGTATGATACAAAGGGAGCTTGTTTCATCTTCTAACAAATTACGTGGCAAAGGCTCTTTCTTGCCCACACCAATCGTGTTTTTATTGACGTGTCAATTTCATGCAAGTTAAAAAGTATAAGTACATATTTTAAATTTTTAGATTACGATATTTTTTTTTACATAATATTGAAGTTTTAATAATTAAATGGTTGTAGTATTAAATTTTATATTTTATTTTAATTAATAAAATTAAACATGAAACCAATATAAATTTTAAGTTTAAATAACTTTTATCTAAGAATGTAGATAAAAGAGTAATATAAAATTATTTTTAAAATTTTATCTATTGAATTTAAGATGATTCTTTAATATACAACAAAAAAAAAGATATGTTATTTATGTAACGAAAGAGTATTGAGAGTATAAAAATAAAACAAAAATATTTGAGAAAAATCAAAGAAATGAAATAGATAGAAGAAAAAAGTGGTGCACGTGAGTTATGTTTGTTTATAACTTTACAATAAAGTTGTTCATTTCATTTCGCTTCATTACTAAAATATTTTGTATTAACTTAAAAAATATAACAAAATAAAATAATTTTTATTTTATTTAAAAATTTTATTTATTCTAAAGTTTTCAGCAAAATTTCAGTTAGAATATTCTCGTTTGAATCGGCATATTTTATTTTAGACTTAGAGTTTTGAAAAATTAAAAAGTCATTAAATTAAAATAAACAACTATGTAGAAAGATAATAATTATCCCTAGTCGGCACGAAGTTGGCTAATTTTGACTACATGGCCAATGTAGTGTACGAAGTTGGAAAACCAGTTATTTTGAACTTTTAAGAAACATGAACTGTGCCAATTTTTCGTGCAATTGTACCAGTTAGACACAATGGATCTCGTGTACATACATGTCCTTGAGTCCCCAAGCTTAAAGAGTTCATGGACAGCTAAAATTGGGTAATTACATTAGTTGCTGTTCTCGACGGCATTCCTTTCTTTTTTTTTTTTTTTTGATTTACGTGGGGTGTCCGGGCCAGCTTGCGCGTACCATGACTAATCCTCACGGCCCACTGAATACCCTGCAAACCCAGTAGGCATGTAAGGCACCGCAGGGGTGACAGGCGTGCACGCCAGGGCTCGAACCCAGGTGCAGTGAAAAGAGACAAGCCTCTTCTACCGCTAGACCAAACCCTGTAATTACAAGCTCCTTTCTTGATCGTGAATATTATTGTTGGCCGTGTTTAACATGACAGGTTCACCTAGATTATCTTCATGCTGGTGCAAACATCATAATAACAGCATCTTATCAGGTATTTTTAATATTCATAATCCAATTATATTATACTAGTTTTTGAGGAGATGAATTTTAAGCTGACATGTTTTTTTTAAAAAAAAAAATAAATAAAACATGTGACAGGCTACTATTCAGGGTTTTGTGGCTAAAGGTTTGTCTGAAGAAGAAGCTGAGTTATTGCTTAGGAGAAGTGTTGAAATTGCATGCGAGGCAAGGGAAATTTACTATGACAAATGTACTACCAAAGGTTCTTTGGATTACATTGAAAGTGGAAACATCTCAAGACGTCCTGTTTTAGTTGCTGCTTCCATTGGCAGCTATGGTGCTTATTTGGCCGATGGCTCCGAGTATAGGTAGGTAACTAAATGATTAACGTCATAGTTTTTGCTCGTGCTATCACATTATGCGACAATATTTCTAGCACAAGCTATCACCAAAGATTAACATCAAGTTTATCATGCCTTATTGCAATTCCCTTTTCTTGAACCTGTCAACAAACTGCCGCTTTCTCTCTTTACAGTGGGAAATATGGTGATGCAGTTTCTCTAAGAACATTGAAGGATTTTCATAGGAGAAGGTTACAGATTCTAGCGAAATCAGGTGCTGACCTGATTGCGTTTGAGACAATTCCGAATAAGCTCGAGGCAAAGGTAGTTAATATATTTCTTCATTACACAAACGAAGTGGTTGGTTTCTGAGTAGATCAATTAATGATTCTGTGGCTTTTATTAAGAATGTCATAGCATGTACCTTTTCTGGCAATTAATTCTCGTAATTTTGCTCGGTTTTGTTGATCAGGCTTATGCTGAGCTTCTTGAGGAGGAAGACATAAATATTCCAGCATGGTTCTCTTTTAATTCCAAGGATGGAATTAATGTGGTCAGTGGTGATTCCATCCTTGAATGTGCCTCCATTGCAGATTCCTGCAAACGAGTTGTTGCTGTTGGAATCAATTGTACCCCACCAAGATTTATCCATGGACTCGTTCTCTCCATCCAAAAGGTCTGTTTTCTGAAGTTAATATTTTTCTTAGTTAAAACCAAATTTCCAGAGGAACCTCTGCTTCAACTTAATCAACTTCTGGGACTAACACTTTTCGGCTGGTTAATCTGGCAGGCAACAAGTAAGCCCATAGTCACATATCCCAACAGCGGCGAGACGTACAATGCTGAGCTTAAGCAGTGGGTGGTGGGCATTCTGATGTTCTTTTTGCTTCAAATAACAGGCTGTTCTTTGTGGGCTTCTCCACCAAGTACTATGTCCCCATAAGGAGGAGTGGCTGAAGAACTGCACAGTTGCTAAATCGTCATTTAGAATTACTGAATATTTTTGCATGCAACAGTCCTTTTAGGACAACTGAAGCTCTTTGACATCCAGATGTCGTTAAGAAGCCAAATTTGTTCCAGTTTTGATCAATCACTTGCACCATCTCCTTAACTTCAGTGATTCAGAAGTTTAATTCAATGTGTGCTGTTGCAGAAATCAAGTGGAGTGGTAGTAGATGAAGACTTTGTCTCATACATAGGTAAGTGGCGTGAAGCCGGGGCTTCTTTATTTGGAGGCTGCTGCAGGACTACCCCAAATACCATCAGAGCTATAAGCAGGGTTCTCTCCAAATATCCTTAAATTTTCTTCAAGTGTCTTAAAAACCGAGAAGCGATCATGTAAAGATGAAGGAACCGGGAATAAGAATCTGATAATCTATCTTTGTTTCACCAAGAGCCTTGAAACCCAATGCCAAGCCCGATGGGTGCATGTGACGTTGTCTTCTCTGTGTATCCCAATTAAATAAATAAAGTTTCCTCTTTTTTATTTTTTTATGGATTTTTCCCTTATACAAATGTTTTTTAATAGATTCTATCCTTTTACTATGTGTTTCATTAACTTTCCTCCTGTTTAATTTTGTTAAATTATATGACACGTGTAAAAAATATTTGCATTGACTAATAAAGATCATTACTTGGGTAGATCCGGAAGTTTATTGCCTGCGGTTATCTAGGAGGTCTGGACCTTTCAAAGTGAATCCATAGTTAGTGATCTGCAACCAGGCAAAGCATTGATTGATATGTTTGCTAGATGTGGTGACCCAAAGAGTGCAATGCAAGTTTTCAACAAGGTGATGAAAAGAGATGTTTTAGCCTGGACTGTAGCCTTTGGTGCAATGGCGATGTAGGGAAATGGTTGCGAGGTTGCGAGGCTATTGAGCTTTTCAATTAAATGCTGCAGCAAGGGATTAAATCACGTGGAGTGGTATATGTGGGACTGCTGACTGCATTGAGCCACAGAGGGTTAGTAGAACAGGGCTGGCTATTTTTAGGACCATGAAGGATATCTATTGTATAGCTCCTCAAGTTGTCCATTATGGGTGCATGGTTGATTTGCTTGGCCGAGCTGGGTTGTTGAGCGAAGCTCTTATGTCTTATAAATAGCATGCCAATGGAGCCTCATGACGTGATCTGGGGATCTCTTTTAGCTGCTTGCCGGATACACAAAAATGTAGTGTTGCAGCTTATACAGCTGAAAGGCTAACTGAATTGGATCGTGAGAGGACTGGGATTTATGTTTTTCTGCGGAACATATATGGATATTGCAAAGGGCAGGCTACACCTAAAGAAGAAAGGAGTCCACAAAAAGCCTAGATCAAGTTTAGTAGAGATCAGTGGAGAAATTTACGAGTTAACGTCAGGTGGTGAATCACACCCAGAAATGACCCAAGTTTAACCTATGTTGAAAGAGGTTTGCCGTAGAATGGCTACGTTCCTGGCCTTGCGAGTTTTCTTCTGCTTGATGTTAATGTGAAGGAGAAAAGAGTAGCTTTTCCCAATGGCCACATCTTGGAGATGCCGGTGAGCTACACAAACCCCAGTTCTTCGTTTATCACGGATTAAATTAGAATCCTCAATTTGGAAAAGGCATTGTCCTAGCAATTTCGGACCTTCCAACCGCAAGAACATTATTTGGAATCAAGAACAAGGGTGAAAAAAAGAAAGCTAAATATGGCTATTTATGCAAGTGACAATTATACAAAAGAAAAAATAACAATTAAGGAACAACCATAAGAGAAGTTTCAGTTCCATTTCAGATGCAGGTTATACAGTTCAAAGCTCTTGCCCATGCAATCAAGGAACATCCAGCAAAATCAAGCTTAAAGTCGAGATGTGCTTCATAACTTTGGGAAAATGGAGTCTACAAAAGCATGGTGCATTGGGTCAGATTGCCAGATTTTAGCCACGTGATGATGTGATGATGTGCGCCTGTGAACTTCTTCAACAAGCCAGATGGTGGCTTCAGCTTTACAAGGATGAATCATGATATCCAAGGGCATATGCTCGTCCTCACTGTCAATTCGTTGTTGATCCCACTTATTTAGAAGAATGTTGGTGAGGTAATGCAAGGGCTGCTGATATAGTTGCTTGATGGATTTGCCTAACCCCACCCATGAGGAAAATGGGATGGCAGAGCCACGTTGTACTGGGATAGGGATATGCCTCATGTAATCTTGATACATTTCTGCCCTTCTAATCAACACGCCTGAACAATGACACATTTAGTAAGGCTGAAATTTAGATGAATGGTTAAGCATATCTGTTAAAGAGGTACAAAACCCAAGTGCATGACCGCCCAGAGTAACTTTCAACTCAAGACAGAATAAAAAATGGAATAGCAGCGGTATAATATTTCAACCAGACAAGGAATATTTTAACAGTTCATTCACAGAGATACACCCGGTATCAGAAAAGAATTTTATCAAAACAATATATAACCAGGATCCAAATCCAAATAGGTATTAGTACCCTCAGATGTCATTTCTTTGATGGGTTGATCGATTGTAACATAATTGGAGAACCGCTGGCCATCAAGTCCATCATTAAGCTCTATATCTGAATCTGAGGAGGAAGATTCATCCGATGATATAACATCAACCGGGTCGGTCCATGGTATTGTCCTCTTCATGTCACATACAATGTAACCCTGGACAGAGATCATCAGACTCCAGTTCAGAAGAATGTCAAACAAAGATAAAAGAGTTAAAAGCTTGAAAATGTCCCTCTGCTATATTGATCACCAGCACACAAATCCAAACTAAATCAAATTTCTATTTACAGTTAATCGCCCAGAGATCCCCAGAACAGTTAATAAGTAAAATAACCATACAAGACTCTGCCTATAGACTACAGAAAACAAGTAAACAAGTTGGGTAACGTCTACATTGACATGCAATTGATAATAAATGAAGAATAGAAGAGAAGAAATATAACAGGGAAACAAAAGACATTAAAGATTACTCCCAAGTAAAATCACCACAAAATTCATCAATCAATAAGGCAGAAAGTAACCCCTCGTGTTCAACAAACCCTCGTAAAAGACACGCTAATCCAAGCCAGTATTCGAAAATTGCAATTATTTAGCAAAAGACCAAACTGGGTCACTCTAAAACCATTCTTGCTTCATTTCCACAAGAAAGCAGAAAATATTTTATTTTGTACTTCTCATCCAATTTCCTACCCTAGATTTGCATGCTGTTGCTGCCTTTTGCATTGAATCGAGCAGAAAACACCAAAATCTTAGGTCGCTGCAAAAACTGTCTTTTGAGCCTTAGGATTTTCTTTTACCCAATAAAAGAATACGAAATAAGCAAAATGCAATCTGTAAATCAAGTTTATAAAGAGATGAAAAACATCAATGGAGAAGAGTTACCTGAGCAGACAACACGGAATTACGTAAATCGCAAGTGAGAAAAAATACCGTTAAATTTCTACTTGCTTGACGGAAAAAGAGAGCGTTTTGACTGGTACTTCGTTGTTTGAGCTCTTTGCTAGAAGCCCTAGAACAGGAACTACCATTACCACGAAGGGCTTTTTCTTGTAAATGACATGTTCATCCCCATTATAAACCGATTCTCAATTGGATCACCAAACAAGCAAATCTCAAATGGATCCCATCTACTGCAAAACACCCAATCAACTCTCGACCTCAATTTTTTCCTTTTTTTAACTGAAAAATCATGTACTATTCATTCATGGATTTACAACTCAACAATCTTCAGTTTTAAAATCCAACCAAATGAAGAAGAGCCGGTAAACAAAAATTTATTTATTTATTGCATGATTTGTGAGTTTCCAAACTCATAAATGCTAAGTTGGCAAGCTAGAATTAGTGGAAAAAGGATCTCTTTCATATTATATATATATAAAAGGGGGGGGGGGGAATCTAGTTGTCTAAATCACCCTTTTCTTGTCATGAATTTTAATGAAATTTTAATGATGGGTTTAATTGGATAATGCTTGATTGATGGGTATCCAAATGATAATTTTGGTTTTGTTTAAGACCCAGTTGAGAATTGGGTAATAGTTAAGGGATAAATGTTTTTGCTTTAGCAAAATACACTCCAACTTATTTTAAAATGCTGGACCCAAACCCTGGCGCCACCTTTAGTTGAACTAGTTGGATTTCTTTTAAGATTTTCCAGTGTTAATAATTATTTTTTAAGATGTTTTTTTATAAATATTTTGAAATAATATTTTTTATTTTTTAAATTAATATATCAAAACAATAAAAAAATACCGATGTTAATTTCAAGCAAAATTAAAAACATCATTTATGCGGTAAAAACAAACCTGAATTCTATCGGTTCCGGAAGACAACTCGTTTAATGGGCTCAAACTAGCCCATAAACCCCAGTGGGCTGTTGTATTGTTTGTTTCTGGGGGGTGGGGGCACATGATCACGCATCTCATATAACCAGATTTGTAGATTTGAACGTAGCAGGAAGAAATCAGGAAAATATTATTGACAAGAAAATAGGTTCACCTCCCGTAGATTCATAAGGTTATATTCTGTGGCTTAATCCTACTTTGCTGTCATGCACTCATTACATTTCACAGCGTGAAATCCATTGAGATTTGAATAGTGCGAGACTGATGATAACTGCGTAAAACAGTCCTTTACGGAGCTGGTCGACTGCAAGATGATTTCGCCGTGACAGATGCTTCAAGTAAAATCACCACCAAGCTGAATGAGGACTTCTCGTTTAATTAATCAAGTTTTGAATTTATTTTTTAATGTTTTAAAAATCATTAAAAATAATAATTTATATAATTATTAATTTTAAAATCTATAAAATTAGTTAAAATAGGTTAATAAGAAGAAAACTCTTTACCTGGGTGCATGGCACCTTGAAAAGATAAAAAGGAAAAGGTAAGCTATAGGAAGATAGGTGTAGAGGATGACACGAGTTGCACGGCTCAAACTCTGTCTCAATCAGTCAATAAAATCGGGAGAGGCGGGGCAATGTCTGAAAATGACAGAAGCCTTTTGATTTGATAGGGCAACATGGAAGGTGGTACGCAATGCCTTGGAAGACGAGGGAAAAAATTGTGACCACCAAATATATCAATATTTTTTTTAAATTAATACGAGTGTTTGGGCTAATTTTCGCGTATCACGATTAATTCTACGGGTCTTGAAATTAACGATTATGTAAATCTCTAGTGACCATTATATAAGTAATTAAGAACTCGAACCTAGACCCACGTAAAGAATAAACCTTTTAATTCCAATTTCTTACTAGGCACCACTAGATGGTTCAAATATATCAATATTGTCAATGCAGGTGAGTGGTTCTGGGCTCTTGTGACCCTTTTTATTCCCTCTTGCTCCTCAGACATCTGGTCATCTAACAGCATCTACATCTACATTTATTCGCGATATTTATGATCTATCATTGGATATGTGATCGGTGCTGTCTTTGGGTTAGATATTTTTATCTTCTTAAAAAAAATAAGTTTTGTGTAAAACAACAATTTTATATGTAAATAAATAAATATTTCTCAATGAAATCTAAAAATAAAAAATAAATATAAATAAAGATATTTAATCTTAAAAGATAAGATATTTAAGAAAAAGATAATAAAAATACAAATTAAATTGAATTGATCAAATAAAATACAAGAAAAAAACAAATCATGTAAGGCTACACGTATTGAAAAAATTATTTTTAAAAATAAATTTTATTTATATAAAACTTAAAAAAATAAATAAATAAACTATTTAAATTTAAATATACAATTTAAAGAATAATCATTATATAGAAGAAACTCTGCCAAAAAAATAGAAGAAAACATGGATACCACTTTAAACATAAATTTAAAAAATTAAAGAAAAAATTAAAAACTCATTAATAACTATTTAAAAAATAAATATAAATTTAGCATACCCTCCTAAGTGATGTATCTCACCCCAAACTTTTCTAAAAAATAAATAAATAACACATTATTTGATTTGTTTATATTTTAGCTGCTGTGTTGGCAAAAATACAACTTTTATTTTTTAAATATGACAATTACATGCTGCATTTTTGTAACTGAAACATTTTTAAATTATGTTATTTCATAAAAAAATAAATTTAATATCTAATTACATTTTGGATGGTAATTAAGAATTTATTCGTCCATGTGAAGGAGCGAAAGGAAATCTTCTGTTGAAAGTCGAGGTCAGCCTTGCAAAAGAGCGGCATACCCTCTCTCATGATTAAGATACGAGATGGTAATAATACCGAATGGTCGAGCACCTTTTACACGTTATTACAACCTTTTCAATCTACTTACTGTAAGAAGGCTCGTAAAATGTGAGAACTAGCTATGAATCACTCGACAACACGGATTGTTTGGGCTACTTGGATCATGAGAAGTCCTTCTGTAATCTTAAAAGTATATTTGGTATTGTATTTTAAAAGTATTTAAAAAAATAATTTTTTATTTTTTAAATTATTTGAATGCGATAATATTTATAATTATTTTTAAAAAATAAACAAATATTTTTAACATGTTTTAAAATAAAAAATAATTTAAAAAAATTATTACTACACTCCTAAACACACTATCAACTATCCTTTCAGTTCGTGAATAATTTGAAACCAAGGTTGTGAAGTTATGTATATTTAAGTTACGTGGAGGGCGCAATCCATGCGTGGCGTGTGGTGCGGCCGGGGGTCATGGCCTCGAGGACAGAACTGTGAATATTAAATTAGAAAACCCGGAGACCATGATGAGGTGCAAAGATAATATACAATGACAAAAATATATAGATTGGGGGTTAAAATACAATTTCTTATTTAGAAGAGTTAGTTGTATTCTGAGATATAAAACCTGCACGAATTAACTATTATTTTAACTTCAGGGCTCGGGGCTGCTATCCAGGCTTACCCTCTAATTCTGCTCATGAACATTATAATTATTAAGTGGTGTAACAGAAATTTAGCTATTTATGTACCTCTAAAGGCACAAAAATAATACTATAAATATTAAGAAATTTAGCTATTTATGTACCTCTAAAGTCATCGGTTAAAAAATCCACTTGCATAAAAATTATACAATTTTATAACTGGATCTGAGAGATATGAATATTTGAAATAAAACGAAGAATTTTTTTATGGTGGTCGGTGCTCACAGTAGATTCAAGTGGGTTTCATCAAAAAAATAAACAAGACTCACCGCATGGGATCGTAATAGACAGCTTGTTGTCTCGCGTGTAGAGTGCTCTAGTCGTGTCTCAGCCTGGATGAGCCTAGACGTGGTTCTAGGTAGTAGGTTTGATCATTTTTCCTTTACTTTTCCCACCCTTTCCAGATTTAACATATAGTTTTTATTGTTATTGTATTATTATTATTATCATCTTCTTTGCTTGTATATTTGTATTTCTTTGTAAAATCTAAGAAAACTAATCGACTAAACCATGTTATAAATTTCTCCTGATTTGTATCTGTAGAGAAATGAATGAACCAAGATAAATTACAGGTTATTGTATCTTTTGTTAGGTATATAATATTTCTTCGAAGGTTACATTAAAATAATTATATTGATGAGTTAATATTTTACGGATGAAATTAATAATATTTTAAAATTAAAATACATGCTAAGTTAATAATTATTCTTAACACAGTGTTAAATGAAAAAAAAATATTTAGAAATCACTGAATATGTATAGCATGAAAAAGAAATGAAATAAAAAATATTTTTTTATTTTTTCAAAATTAATATAAAAATAAGACAATACAAAGATGTAATAATTTTTTTTATATTTTACAGTGTTAATATATTATTATCACAATAATTTTTTTTTATACCTTGGTCAAGCGTAACTCCACCTGTGTTTTTTACTCTATCTCGAAGTATAAGCTAAAAAATACCTCATTGAATCTTGGTGAAAAAAATTTCTATCACCGTCAAATAGTTAATTAGTTGTTTTTTTTTTATTAATATAGATATCTAAATTAGTTTGCAGACATCTAACTAATCTCGTGAGTTATAAATTTAATAGCCATGTAAAACTCTAGTGGTTATTATACTACCAAACATGAGGCTTTGACTTAAAATCACAAAAAAAAATATTTTAAATTTTTATCATTTTATTACATGGTTCTATTTTTTTTATACGTCAATGCATTGTAATTAACTTTTTTTTATGATTATGTAACCGCCATGTAACCAACCCAGTTATTAGATAATTCATACATGTTATATTGTGAATTGAGATAATTTTTTTAATATAAGATAAATCGTTAGATTTTATTATTACTCTCTCCTGTAAAGATAAGAAACAAATGACATGGGAGTTGATTTGACATAATCCGATTGAATATACAAACTCAAAAATAATTCACACGATCTTAATTATATCGTAAAAAATAACATAATTTAGCTAGTCAAATTCACAACTAGAATCATCGGAATGAGATGATCTTTTAAAAAAATAAATTGATTCAGCACAAGTTAATTTATTAAATCCGTAACTTTGATTCTGTCATCAAGATAATTTTATAAAAAATAAATTATAAAACTCAATTTCTAATCATTTATGTCAAACCCGATATTAAATGGTGAACTCTATAAAAAAATTAATTTAAAAATCAACACAAAAAACAGGTAAATCAAACTTAAGTTAACATATTAAAACATTATTCTTAAGCTGTGAGGTCAAGATAATCCGATAAAAAATAAATAAAAACAAATCATGAAACATGATTCTTAATTAAACATGATGTTAAATAATAAAACAAAATAAACAATCAATTTTTTTTTAAAAAAATAGTCAATTAGGCTAACTTGTCACTCGGACCATAACATTGAGATAGCCAAACAAAAAAAAATATTGAAGAGCCCGTGACCTGGGTTATAATATCATAATAACATTTTAAAAATCAAATAAAAAATAATATGATTTAATCTTGGTTAAAATACTAAAACTGATGATCTTAATCGTGAAAGTAAAATAGTTAATTACAAAGTAAATCGAAATAGATCATGAATTTAAACATTAATCGACTTAGTATTGAATAATATTTTTTTTAAATGATTTTAAAAAGATAAAAAGCAACCCGAATCAACTTGAGGTAACACTTTATGTATTGCTGTCTAGTTATTAGACTAAAATAACATAAAAAAATAAAACAAATCAAAAAATTTAATTTTTAATTGACCAAGTATTAAATGATAAAATTAAAAAAATATTAATTAATTTTTTCGAGTTAATCACGTTAACTTGTCAAATCTGATTAATCTGCTAAATCTATAATCTGTCATGAGAGTGTAATAACTAAAAAATAAAATTATAAATATATTTTTTAAAAAATCACTATTTTAATAAACAATAATTTATAAAAAAACACAGTAAAACTCCTCATCTCTTGGTTTATAGTTAACAGTAAAAAAATAAGAATATCTGGGAGAACATGAAGAGAATTGATTATACTGGATTAATTTATATTAATCTGCACAAAGGACATCGACTTCCCGAGATCACGAAGAGAAATGAACAAAATGAAAACACGCCACTTAGATAGAAGACACGTCGACGTCCAGTACATGAACGCCCAAAACACAAGTCATGTCTGCGCGTGTAGACATGCCCGCATCAGAACAATACACTTGCATATAGAACACTGTCTTTGTATTAAGACTAACCTATCAAATTATCCCTAATTTCGTTTGACCCCAGGACTCAGCAGAACTTAATCAAAACCTGATCAACCTATTTGTTGATTTATTTTAAGAAAGATTTTATTAAAAACATGTTATAATCTATTTATTTTTAAAAATTGGATAATTCATGCTCACTCTTCCATAACTTGGCTGACTTTATAGCTTTGATATAGAGTATGGTAAAAAATAGTATACGTTGGTCTTTGGGGACACTTGAACCAGCAGTAGATTCTATTTCCAGTGACATGTATGTAAAGAAGACTGGGTCCGTACATTTAGAAAAGGAAAATCAAAAGATAAAAACCCAATTTGTCTTCAAACACATAAGAACGTTGGCAAAGAGAAAGATGGGAGTGGGGCCTCTCTCATTAAGCAGAAAAAGCACCCGTAGAAAAAAGAAAAGAAAAGAAAGGGAATGTTAAAGAAAGGAGGAAATCAAACATGCTGCTGCCTCCTTTGACTGCCTCGTAAATCTTGACGGTAGCATTAGATTCACCGAAGGGAGGGTAGCGTCGGAAGAGAACAAAAAAGAAAAAGACAAAAGCAGAGATCTTCTTGGAATTCCTTCTTGTTGTTTTGACCTATTTTGATATCATTGCAGACCCGTTTAGTCCACAGATGGCGATGCTTGATAACGAAATCTTCCTCGTTTAATTGTGAACATGGTGGCTTTTGAGCTGCCTCTAATTAGCTAATTATCATATCCTCCATGATGGCTTGGTTATTAGCAGCTATTATAATTAGAGAACACGCAGTATCCAGCAACTGGGTCGTGCTGGGAATTATGGTTCTTGGGCATCTTTATGATGCATTATGGTTCTTGGGCATCTTTATGATTCTGTTTATCCTTGTTTCCAGATACTGTTGATAATATTAGACATCAAAAAGCGTGATAAAAGACAATTTTTTTAATATATATATATATATATATATTAATCGTCTAAATTAACTTTGAGCTTGAATCTATCTCCACCCTAGCCTATTATGAGAAATACTACTGCACTAAAAGCACATTTTCTATTCTAGTTTCTAGACACGAAGAGAAAAAAAAAGAAAAAAAACCTTGCTTTGCCACTGGGAGGGACAACTTATGTGGCTCGTCGAAGGAATATTTATTTTAATTTATGTTGCTCGGAACACATGAAGACTTGATCCAGTGATGTTATTTTTGATGGCTAACAAATGAGATAAGAATTCGACTTTCTATGACTTCATTTCCCTCGGTAAAGATATAATTATATAACGGGAGACGTTGCCCTTTTTTCTTTCTTTCCTTGAAACGATATCTTGCGTGGTCCATGTGACATGACAAAGATGAGGGGCAGAGCTGCTAATATCTGAGAGGGGAAATCAAAATTAGTATAATAAGATATATTATTAAAAAACTTATTTTTTTAAAATAAAAATATCATACTATTCTATATTCAAATATTAAATAAAAAACAATTAAGATGTCTTGCAGAGACCTTGGTCTCTGCTTGCCTCCCCTCCCCTGGTTCCCCCCAACAAAGATGGTGCCTAGCCTGTATACATCAAACTATTTTTTCCATGCGAGAGATACGTAGAATCGCAAGATCATTATTCCCTCGTTGAATCTCTGAGCTTGATGTTTCCCTAGATACCACTCGATCAGATTTTTGCCCTTAGAGTTCCCTCGGAAATGGAAGGATATTTGACTTCCAAGTTTTGATCGAGAATCTTGATTAGAAGGTGAGGAGTGGGTGGGCGGCAGGCCAAGGGCGGGCCCCTTATATTTATCTGCTAACTAAGCTTGGATTCTCTGTCATTCATCCTCTACAAGAGCTGCCGCCACTGTCTGTATTTGCATCCACAAGAGTCTCATTTATAACTTCTTTATTTTTATTTTTCGTCATTATAAAACTATATTTTGTCACAGTCTAATAGACGAGGAAGGGATTGGAATTATTTCTCAAAAATATGTGCTAAGTGGTCTTCATTTCTTTCCCCATAGACGTTCCTTGCTCTTGTAGTGATAAGATGTGTTAAATGATGTTAAGAGCGCGTCTCTCGTGTATTTTTACTACATCCCTTATTTTTTTTTAATTATAGTTTTTTATGCTCCTTGATAATTGTATTTTTAAACATTTTAATTGATAATTCTCTTGTTTGTTTAGTTTTTATACGAAATGGACACGTGAGCTTTTTTCTGATACCATGCACCAATAAAAAAAATATACAGTGTAAAAAAACAGTTAATTTCATGGAATTTATACAAATATACGCTTTCTTTTCCATCGTACAGCAGGTCAGGAAGAAAATAAGCATCCAAACAGCACTCTTCATCATGCCCTCGACGAATCCAAAAGCCGTGGTATCCCTGAGATACTGGCTAAGCTGCATCAGTGTGCTTGCTAAATAAAATAAAATAATAAATAAAAATAAAGGAGAGGAACACATCGTAGGGCCATTTCGTCCGGCTCTTTAGATATCCAATTACCAAGGATGGCCCATGTCTCCTTTAGTCTTCGGTACAATTCTCCACTTTGCAAATTTCCTTTTATTATTCAACATTCACCTTTCCACCTCATTGCTTGAAATGATTCTCGAAGGCCCACTTCAGAGACGCAAAAACAAATATTGTAATTTTTCTAAAGTTTTTTTGGTTTTTTTCAGAAAAAAATATTTTTTATATTTTTTTCTTTACATGAAATTATTTTTTGATATTTTTTATTATTTTAATATATAATTTAAAAAATAATATTTAAAAATTAAAAAATATCATTTTAATATATTTTTAAATAAAAAAATACTTTTAAAAACCATCACGATCATCCTAACAGAATCTCATGCAAGAGTGAGGGCACGTCACCAACCATTTTCACGATGGCAATCGATTTTCATGCTGATTAGATAACCTTGACTTGGATACAATGGAGTCCACTCGTTTTACACGTTTAGTTAAGATGCACCTCCTAGGTCTCTCGCCATTCGAGGTTCAGCAGAACTCCCTCTATCCTGATCGGCTGCTGTGTAATGTCGGAATCGGGCCTAAGTTTGCCACGGATCTGATTATCATCTAAAAGCACCATTGAAGATTTGAGGTTAAACCCATAAAATATGCAGGAGATTTTTATTAAGGATCTTATCATTTCTTCTAATCTTTACACGGATATCCTGTCATTATTTGGATCGTAGAGCTAGATTCGATGTTTACATGTCAAGATTGACCCTAAGATGCCACTTGGTCTTAAAAAAAAGAGAACTACTCTGTTTTTTTAAACAATCAAGATACACTTGAGCTACTTTTGTGATTAAGACTAAACCTTTTTCTAATGAAGTTCGACACACATTATTCATATTCATGTTAGGATTCATACATGTATGCAAGGGTATTTTAAACCTTTTTTTTTTAAAAAAAAAATCGAGTATTAAATGATCGTAAGCGAAACAAATTTAAATCCATTCATCATAACTAAAATTTGAAAAGGTATAACGTTAAGATATGTTTCATAATTAAAGCATTACACTAATCTAGCGTGAATTGCTAAATTTAAACTTATGATAGATTGATTGATTTATTACTTGATGGTGAGAGTATTCTTATATCAGTTTGTGGATTAATTCAAACTAAATTTTTGTCCAGAAGATCTTAAGAATTCACGATTTATGAATATGCAACTGCACAAATGCTAACACAAGCTGTATATTCGTTGCTCGCCTGGAAATGTTCGAGGGAAAAGAGAGTAAAATCAGACACCGTGCCATGTGGGGCACCTGGGAGTGATTTATTTTGTTTGCAGAGGACAACAAGGACACCCTTAAACAAGCCCAAATCATCTCTAATTGGGGCCAATAGGCAATAATACCAATCAAAGCACTACTCGGCGAGTGATGACGATGATCATAAGAGATTTCCATTTGGAATGTGGACGAACTAGTCCAATGCTGCCCAAACTGGCAACTACAAACGATCCGCCGCCAACCAATAAATACAATCCTCGGATTTTAGTATAAAATTTGTCGCTAACCAATGTCCGAGCCCCATCAATCATGAGGGCTGCCAGCAAAAACAAATGCAACATTCCAACAGACATGAGACCCCCTCTTGGATGTTTAGAACAGTCAATTATAATTTCGAGCCAAGTGAGCTTAAATCCAAATAATATTGTTGTTTGAATGTGGTCTTCAGCATGGGAGCCATAGATTGATTTATGGAATGTCTGAGGAGGAGCCGCCCAAAAAGCAGCAAGCATGGGCGGCGGGGCTCATCAATTAAGATTAACTAGCGATTTAGGGAGCTCCCCAACGCTAAAAAGTTGGCATTAAGCAAGGTGGTCAAAAAATGGAATTGAAAAGCATGCGAACCGTATACTAGTTGGCAACTCCAAAGGAGCACAGCAAAGAAAAGGAAGGGACATAAGCACATAAAAATTGGGACAAAGTGCCCTTGTTTGGAAAGACAATCCCAAGACTGAGCCAAAAGAAGATCCAAGTTGGTGAGCAACATTCCCTACATTCCACTGTAATCAGCCTATCCAATCAAATCGACACAGGGAGAGTAAAATATTACAAACCAAACAAACATAAAACCAGATAGAATTTTTTTTAATGTTTTTTACAGGGAGCCAAGACAGGAGGAGGCATTCCTTTGTCAATACTCAAAACATAACTCTAGCGAAAAAGAAAAGAAAGGGGAAATATAAAGAGAAAGAGACGGATCACATATAGAAAACAGAGAGAAAATATATGTATATAGTACCACTGCACATTGTCACATTCCTTTATCTCTTTCCTTCTTTAACTGCTTTATTTTATTTTGAAGACCAAAATGGGAAGATTAGAGGAGAAGGGCAATGGCTACAGGCTGCAGACCCACAAGAGGTCCTCTCACCCTCTAAACACATTTGCTGACCGTGGGCAGGTCTTGTATGCCGATTTTTGCAAGAGATCCTGCACTGAATGACTGCCCGTTTGTCCCATCATGTTGGCTCGCCTTGAAATTTGAAGAACTTGAAATCCAAAAAAATAAAAATAAAATAAGGAAAAAGAAAAAGAAAAAGGCAGCCGTTAAGACCAAGTCTTGTGTCTCCTCTCTCTCCAATGCTACACTTTATTCTGTCCAGATTCGATACTTTGCTGTTTGCTGAGAACGAGGCCTCTTTGTTTCAAAGGGAGACAGAGAAAGAAGCTATAAGCTTTGATTCTCTTAATCCTCTCTGTCTAAAAACGTTTGCTTTAATTTATTTCTCCATCTATGTCTCCTACATTGTCTTGCTCTACTTCACGAATCTCTCGTCTCACTTCCGCGCATTAAATTGTTGTCTCTCTTGACTAATTGCATCCTCGTATTTTGTGGGTTTCTTCTCGTTTCTTGTTCTCAAGTGTCTCATACAGTGCATTTACAAAGGAGAACAAGAGGAAACAAGAAAACTCACTTGCTGTTCGGTCTCTTTTGACTCATTTCTACTTGAAACCAAGAAACCCGTTTGTGGTTCGGTGTATCTGGCTGGGTTTTGGTAGCTTTAAGTGGTTTTTAGAGTGTGCAGGGAGTGAAGACCTTCTTGACTAGCTTCAAAGCTTGATAATAGTGTGTGGAAGGAGAATTCCAATTGTGGAGTTCTATTTCTTTGAGTTAGTGACCATTTTTCTGGTGATATTCGGAGTTGGGGAGGGGCAGGAAGCAAAAGAAGAACTATATGAATTAATAGTGAAAAATGACAGATGGGAACTCCAAGAAAAGCAAGGTTTTTCTCTTCATTTTCCTACGCATAAATGTCAAGTTTTTCTTCTTCTTTTTTTCCTTAGTTGGTTTGTTTCCATCTTTTTTTCATCGAGCAATTATGATGATTTTGGATGTCATTAGTTTTTTTTTTTTTGGGTGAAGCTCTCCTGGTCCAAGAAAATGGTCAGAAAGTGGTTCAACATCAAGAGCAAAAATGAGGAATTTCAAGCTGATGATGTTTACGGTAGGCATTTTCTTTTCCTGGTCTTCTGCGTGATGACTACCTTTAATCAAACTTGGGGTTTTTAATCCAATGGAATCAAAGAATCGGCTTTATTTATACTACAGTTTCTCATCATCGGGTTGGTTGCTGAGAAAACAGAAAAAAGGAGGAATATCCTTGTGAACATCGTGCTTGATGGTATTGTGATCCTCAAATATCACCAACTTTATTCACCTCTGCTAAATGCTCTTTTCCTTTATTGTATTCCAAGGAGTGAAAGAAATAAAAGATTGTCCATATTTCCATCTTCTTTTAATCCTAAAGTTTCTCGGCAACCAAATTGATACTGTATCTGCTAGTGACAATTTGAAGTTATAATCTAGTTTTGTTTTTGTTATCAATTCAACTTCTCCACATTCATCTTTGGTTTACCCTTTCTTTAAAAAATAGGATCGCTTTACAAGTGTATTTTTTTTTCAACAGGTTGTGAAGTTGAGTACAGGACTAGCTTCTCAGAGAGGGAGCCATGTACAATCAAAAAGAGCAAAACAGGTGCATTACAATCAGAATCTAAAGATTTCTCATGGTGAATGTGTCTCAGTTGGGTTTAAATTCCTATTAGTGCTGTAATTCTTAAATAATTTTTTCATCTCTTCGATGCAGAGAAATTTAGCAAGAATCCAGAGCAGGTCCGGCGGAACAGGATGAATCTTGACCATCCTCGTATCATAGACGTGCAAAACTACAGGTATCGTGTCTTAGATTTCCCTTCTCTCATTTTTCTTCCTTAATTATGTGCGTATTTTTCATGTTTAAGTACTAACTGCTTTTCTGTTTCCTTTTTGGGGCAGCATTTTTGTAGCTTCTTGGAATGTGGCTGGAAGATCCCCTCTAAGTAATTTAAGTCTTGATGACTGGCTTCATGCTTCACCTCCAGCAGATATTTATGTTCTTGGGTATGACTTGGTGGTTATTATCTTCACATTTCCTGTCACTAAATCCTGTGATTGCCCATTAATGATGGAAACATCTCTACTTATCTTCGTGTATCAGATTTCAAGAGATAGTTCCTTTGAATGCTGGTAATGTTCTGGGTGCAGAAGATAACGGCCCTGCCAAAAAATGGCTGGCTCTCATCAGAAAGACTCTAAACAATCTTCCTGGAACTAGTGGAAGTGGTGGGTGCTATACACCATCTCCAATCCCTGAGCCAATTGTAGAAATAGATGCAGATTTTGAGGGATCATCTAGACAAAAGAATGCTTCTTTCTTTCATCGCCGGTCATTCCAGACAACTCACAGCTGGAGAATGGACAATGATCCTTCAATTCCACAGCCACGACTTGATCGGCGATTCAGTGTATGTGATCGGGTAATATTTGGTCACAGGCCAAGTGACTATGATCCTAGCAATAGATGGGGTCACAGACCTAGTGATTATTCCAGGCCCAGTGATTATTCCAGGCCTAGTGATTACTCCAGATGGGGTTCCTCAGATGATGATAATGGGCCTGGGGAATCACCAAGTACTGTTTTATACTCGCCAATGTCAAATGGAAATTCCTATTCTGCGTCTACTGAAGATGGATATAGGAGGCCAGGGCATTCAAGGTACTGCTTAGTGGCAAGCAAGCAAATGGTTGGCATATTCCTGACAATATGGGTTAGGAGTGATCTGAGGGAGCACGTCAAAAACATGAAAGTTTCTTGTGTTGGTAGAGGATTGATGGGTTACCTAGGAAATAAGGTATCGCTCAAGTAAATCACAGTGTCATTTTTTTGCTTCATTACCTGGATTTTCCAACTTAATCAGAACTGCTGAATATTAAGAAAAATAGAGATTTAATAATCTGCTTGATGTTGCAGGGATCTATTTCAGTCAGCATGTCCTTGCACCAAACAAGCTTTTGCTTCATATGCAGCCATTTAACCTCTGGGCAGAAGGAAGGTGATGAGTTAAGAAGGAATGCAGATGTCATGGAGATTCTTAGGAAGACAAGATTTCCACGGGTTCATAACTCGGGTGATGAAAAGTCTCCAGAAACAATCCTTCAGCATGAGTAAGACCAACCTCGCTGATCAGCTATCAAGTAAACTCTACATTGTTTTGAAAAAGGATTAAAATAAATGAAAAGATTATGAGGATTTGATGATAAGGTGAAAAGGAGATGCATTTTACTTTTCTTGGCAATCAGATGTGTGCTCTTATAGTTTACGAAACAGTTCCAGTGAATTATTTGTGTTTTTGACAATCACAAGGTGCTAAGTCCTAACAAAAACCTATCCTATGAGAATTTTGAGCTTTTACAATAAAATTTACAAGCATGTCTCAGTAAATGATTTATATTGTCCACTCCCTCTTTTTCTTCATTATTCAACATTCATTTTCAAATTCTAATTCTGAATAATATATGTTGCAGTCGAGTTATTTGGCTTGGGGATTTGAATTATCGTATTGCTCTGTCATATCGAGCTGCCAAGGCACTGGTTGAAATGCAAAACTGGAGAGCATTGTTAGAGAATGACCAGGCACGCTTTACATATGTTCTCCATATTTTCTGTTGTCAGTTTCCTTCCTCTTATTTCAAAAATATCAATCAATTTTATTAGATATAAGTCAGCTTCCATCTGATATGCTGATGGTTATGTTGCAGTTAAGGATAGAGCAGAGGCGAGGTCGTGTTTTTAGGGGATGGAGTGAGGGAAAAATTTATTTTCCACCAACCTACAAGTATTCAACCAATTCAGACAGATATGCAGGAGACGATATGCATCCTAAGGAGAAACGTCGAACACCAGCTTGGTAAGAACAGCCCTTCCTACCACTGTACAAGAAAGTATGCAACTGGAAAAAAAAGAACGTTTTCTCAACTGCAAAATTTGAATTACAAAATGCCTATAGAAATTAGAAAAAAGTGAAGGTTACAATATCGATGCGCATGGTTGAAGTTCTTAATTCTAATCACTTGTGTTGCTGATTAAATAATTTTATGCTGAAGGTGCGATAGAATTTTGTGGTATGGAGAAGGCCTCCACCAATCATCTTATGTACGTGGAGAATCTCGATTCTCAGATCATAGGCCTGTCTACGGCATATTTTGGGCAGAGGTTGAGTCAAGTCATGGTCCATTGAGGAAAAGCACTAGTTATTCTAGTTCCAGAATTGAGGTAGAGGAGCTTTTGCCGTACTCACATGGGTACACGGAACTAAACTTCTTTTGAAGGTTGATCAGATTGGTATGTCTTCCTCCCTTTCCATCTCTTACCAGTGTGCATGTGCATAGAGAAACACCTGCATGTGATCGCGCAAACTCTCTTTTTAATGAACTGAATAGTTGAGCTCCAAGATGCTTCATGGATTCCCTTATTTCATTCTTTGCATCTTCCTTGAGCTTATGAATATATGGTTTTATTTTCTTTTCCATGATTGAGTGTTTCTCTTGGGGCATAACCAGGCAATAAAAATGTTTACAAGAATCACATTTTTTTCTGCATATGAAGTATGGCTTGGCATCCTCAATCACTCAAGCAAAACTTCCACGCTGCTTTTTATTGTTGTAAAATGTTTTCCCCTTTTCACCATCTTTTCCATTGTAATGGATGGGATGGGATAGAAAAATGGATTTGGGTGTGAGGATCCATTATTACGGTGGTCTGCAGATAAACACCTTTAGTCTTTAGATTTTGAGCCCAATGAATACCTTTGGCACATCTCACAAGAAACGAAATATTGTTGCTTTAGGCTATTTAGCTCACGGACTTTTGTGAATCTAATGAAAATGAAGGTAAAAAACAGAATATATACTTAGTGTATTATTGAAGTATACCATACAATAAAATCCCTTGCCTTTTAAGTTTTCTTGAGAATCTTTTGGTTGTTCCTATTCTTATGTAGCTTCTGGTCCCCTTTTGCAGGCGGGAATCGCTTTGAACAAATTTTGCCTTGAAGGGTGATGGAGACAATCCGTTGCCCACTGACTGAAAAAGGTTGGTTCTCCTCTCTTTTACTTTTCTGGTCTTGATGTACATTTTTGTTTCCTTACCTGACTTTATATCTGCTTTCATTTTTTTTTCAGGTGTAAATATTTGTAATTTTGTCAGCAAATTAACTCCATACATCATCAACTCAGTGTAACTTTTGATCATCATAACGTTCCAGTTTCTGTTTGGCACATAATTGAGTTACCAGATTAAAAACACCAACCTTTATTGCAAAGTTTTGTGCAAGCACTATCAGTCCTTCATTATGATTCGGTACGATCTCTTATTTTTTTTATCATGGTTGCTTTTATACTTCAGTTTAATATAAATAGGGCCAAGTAACAATGGTGGGATTTTTTTTGGCAGGATGAACTCAATCGCTCAACCCAACAGGAGCTGCGAGGTAGTTGACTAAAAGATTGATTTATTCATGATTTTTTGTTTTTGTTTTAGTTTAGGAAACACTTTTGATGACTGAAAGAAGATGATACATCATTTTGGCCACTTCTTTTGTTTTCAATGTAGAAGCTAGTAGAGATCTGATGGATATTCGTTACCAAAGCTACAGGAAAAATTTATATAATATCGAAATTTATGTTAGACTTGGGAATGCCTCTTGCTCGTGTTGTTGCTAATGATTTACTGAAAAGGATGGTTTCTTGATAATCTACATATACACTGCCGTTAGCAGGTCTGTTAGGACTTAGGAGCCATGATTTATTAGATCACACTCCTTCAGAGTGCCAGACGTCGTGAATCACTCCTCCCAACTTGTTCCCACTCCTAGTCCTCAATGTTGTGACATTTCAAAAGGTTCTGCACATAGAGCCGTCCAAACATGGATCAAAAAGCAAGAAACATGGAAAATGAACTTGGAGGTGCCCAAAAGTACACAGAATGTCCAAGGCAATTAATTGCACTGGAGTGATGATTCTTCCCTTCAGATTGAAGTGGTAATAGATCTAACGCCGGCAACATAGTCCATGTCAAATTCTCGTTAGGACTCGGGAACACTAATTAAAGAAAGATTCCTTGTCAAATATGGTGTTCTTAACCAAGAGCCTCTTCCCCAGTATATAATGGACAATTTTGCTGTTAAAAGAGGGGGGATCAAATAAAATTCAAGGGCTGTCCAGTTTCCTCTAGAACTCGGACTTTTAATTCAAGGATCTCTGGTTAAACATGGGAATAATCAATCAGATGCGTAGGGGGAATTTTCTTACATGTTTTGAGCAACTGTTTTCATCACATTACAGGACACTTCCTTCTCTTAAATATCACCTTAATATCTTAACCTATCTTCTCTTCTAGCTTCCACCTTCCATGTCAGAATTTGTCTCGCCTTCTGCTCTATCTGGTTTATCTTAATGCTGGAGTGCTGAGCAGTGGAGGCCCAGCTAGACAATTATCACCTCGCTGTGACTAGCTTTAATTATACACTTCACATGTTTAACTTTCTATTTGGTCAAGTTAGTTACGAACCATAACATCAACCAAAATTGGATGGGCTAATGATCATTACTGCAACAGCTTCGTATATTTACTTGGTTCAACTGATTTTCTGCCTCTCTTTTCAGTACAAAATTGATGCCTTGACATCCTAGAAGGAGAGACATTCTCAGATAGAGGAAGGGCGTTTTGCTTATAGATCTGATCAACAGATATAAGATTTCAGGGGAAAGTTAGCAAAGTGAACCAAATTCAAATCCAAATCAACCATTTTGAATCTTAAGAAAAAGAATGGCAATTGCACGCATGAAATTAACAGATAACTTAATCTTACAAATCATAGAACTAATTGAGCACTAAAAAAGACGGGAAAAAAAAGGAAGAACGCAACTGAATCTATTTCATTATCTCTTGTGCAATAACTTCTGCAGGTCCTTTGCTTGCTAACCCCTTTCGGGGTTCACAACTGGTCCCCAGTTGAAAGGAAGCAGTGTGACGTTCCTATCATGCACCAACTGATAAAAGGGCAGCTCCTCTTGTTTCTTTCTTTCTTTTTTTATGCTTTTCATAGCACATGATGTAAATTATTTATTACACATTGCCAATATCTTAGATCGTCATGTGTTAATGTCTACTTAGCAATCCTCTAATTAAGCTCTACATTCAATAGCTAATGAGTTGAAAGTAGCGCAGCAATAAAATTTTTTAATTTTTTTTTCTAATTGTGCCTGTTTATAAATTTATTTTCTTTTTTCCTTGTTGCGCATTTTTTTTTATATAAAAAAACTCTTTATGTACAGATTAAAGTATCATGCTCGCTTTTTCTCCGCGCATGATTCACTGCAAAAGACAACATTAATTATTCTTGGCTCTTCTTTATCTGCATGGCGAACAGAACACATGCCGCACATTGAGCTACTTGAAAATGATGATTTCTGCTACTCCACCTTCATTGTCATTTGCGTTCTTATCCATCTGTTAAATTTCACAGATGTAAGAAAATAAAGTAAACAAACAACTCAGCCATCAACCTGTGCGCTTTGTTTTGGTGATCTGACTAATTTTTAAAGTGTTTTCAGGACAAGTAATCTGCCTGGAAAAAATCAGGGGTTCCTACATTGTCGTCCGTCAGTAAACTTTTAGCTAGTGGGAGATGAAAGCAACATCAGCTAAACAAATAGCAATGAAGGCAAAAGCATGTCTCTTTTTTGTCCTTGAAATGCAGAACATGCCAAGGGATTACTCTCGCTACCCTGTTTCTTAAATCAGCAGCAGCCTTGCTCTGTCCTCTGATATTTGGAGAGTGAAAACCCCAGCAAGATTCTCGGTTTTCTATAGTTTATTCAAAATCAAGTTAATATAAGTAGACAATAATCTCTCTAATTCTCTTTCCTTCCTTTCTTAAAATTTACCTCTAAAGCTAAATGATTGCGCGCACAGGTAAGGAAGGGGTTCAGCTGGAAGGATGTCAGAAACGACCATACGATCTGAACTAGTGCACAGACGCATGCCTGGTATCAAAAGAACAGAAAATGCAATTGATTGAAAAAATATGCTTGTTAATTGAGTATAATCCTAATCAAAACAAGATTTCTCTACCGCTGCAATTTAAACTGTACAACATGCACTTGAAAAATTAGCATGAAATTGCATCTTTTCTAAAATATTAATGTGCAAGTTGTCTGAAAAATCCTTTCAGCTTTGCACTCCTGCAATTAAATAGATTTAAGTCAATTATTATACATTGTAAAAATCCAACTTAATTAAAATAGTATAATAATGGAACATCTAAAATAAAAAATAAAAATTTAAAGAAAAACCTCGCAAAACAAATGAGATATACCAATTAAAACTGAAAAAAAAAACACCCAAGAAAGTATATCTATTAACAAAAATTAAGAACATAAAATGGTATTTTAAAAAATTATAGTTGTAAATTCACTAGCTAGGTATAGCAATCTCTTCCTGGCTCAATGACCGAACAATAAGAGTCCGTTTCGAAGACAGTGGAGACACAACAACAGGTTTTAGGGTAAATTAATTAAGTGATAATAATAACAAAAATGAAAGAATGCATGTTTTAGGGTATTTTGTGGAGCCTAAAACAAAGAGAGAGCTAGCTTGGGATTTTGTCTTTCTATTAATTTGCGAAATAGGCACCTATTAGTTTTCTGAATGCTGAAGAAAGCACTGGAGTTAAGAATTGAGAAATGATTAAGGAAGATGGTGAAGTTACTTGGGCAATTGATGATCCTTTACGATAATTAACGAGCGGAGGAAAAGAGAAGGATTAGTGCATGTATTCTATACAAGAATTTCGGTTCATGCATGGTTTTCAATAGCTGGGTTTTGACGAAAAAAGGGAAGAGAAAATCTGGGTATTTTTTTTTTTCTAAATTGAATTAACAATCAATTATTTTTGTTAGTTTAATTTTCTTCTTAATTTCTAAAATTTGAAAAATATCTGCGAGGGGGAATTAAAAACTCATTTGCAGGACTTAATTTTACTTGATTTCCCTTTATTTTTCTAAATCCATCCTTTTGGACTCTATTACTTTTTTATTTTTATGACTATTTTTAGAAATAAAATATCATGTTTCATGTAAGAGACCATTTTAAGGAAAAATCCAAAGTAATAATTAGACCTCCGAGCTCATTAACCATATTCTCGAGTAATTGATGGATAGGATCTCAAAATAAGATGGTGCTTCCGTACCTAATTATAAACTACACATATACATCCATTTTTTTTCCTTTTCAATCTCCTGCAATTGGATCTTGTCTTGCAGTTGGGAGTTCTTAATTCGGGATATAAGCATACCCTCAGTATTTTACGTTCTCTCAATCCAATCATGAATCTTGATCGTTCTACACACGCATGCGAGGAAAGAGCAGTGAATAAGAGGGGGGGAGAAGGCAATCGCAGGCTTATTGTAAGATATGATATAAAACTTGGTAGATTTATGGATTTATTGCAAACGAGAGAAACCAAATCGTTAATGAATTCCTCCATCATTTGATACAACCATCCTGTCTTTTACAGGGAGAAAGGGTGCCCGCCATTGATTCATCAAGGAGCCGTGATATGCAGTTTGGCTGCACAAACACATTCAAGAACAGTTGAAAAGATGTTAAATCAACGAGACACATCATATTATATGAGGACAGAAAAATAGAAGAAAAACGTGATGGCCTCAATTTTGTTACAAGGGTGTATTCATCTTACCTCCGACGTCCTTGTTGAAGCAGTCGGTGTCGCACTTCATTTCACAGAAGGTTTGGCCTTGGCCACCAATTCGGCATTCCTGTTCGCAGGTGTTGAAGCAGGAGCCGTACGCATCAGCGGCAGCTTTAGGAAGCTGAGCTGCTGCAACAAGAACAAGGCACAAGACCAGCGGTGCAGCAACTTTGTTTGTCATTTTCCAAGATCTTCTTAATTTGCACTGCTGATGTTTTTTAATTTACTCCCTTGATTGACAGAAGGGAAGAGAATCAGTTTTTGTTGGGGCTTCAAGAGAATCCAGCCAGTGGTGACTGGTGAGCCTCAAAAGACGGAGACAGACATGAACTTTTTGCATCACGTTTTGTCTGCATTTTTGTTTTTGGAGTTGAGTCTGTGGATCTTTATGAGAATGTGGCAAGTACAGGGTCATGTAAAAATAATAATTAAGAGTGTGTTTATCTTAGAATGTTATTTCACTTTTACTACTAATTATATTTATATGATTTTAATGTATGTTTTGAGTAAATTTAAAAAATAATAAAGGGAATTAAAGAAAGTGAATGAAAATGTGTATTCATTATATTTTGACTTTTAGAACGAACATTTAACTTGAGACTGTAAAAAATAGAAAATAGGAAGTAATGAGTACTGTAAGCTAGTGAATGTTTTATACATTTTACTACACCATCGTCCCAAGCTATGCCATGAATCAAGGTAGAAATTTTTTTAAAATATAAAAATATTTAGATATTATTGACATATTTTATAAAAATAAATTTTAATCATGAATTTAACATTAGTTGTATATTGAAAAATATTTTTATCTAATATTAAAATAAAAATATATTAAATCAAATTAGTTCAATCTAAGTTGATATAGAAAATTTATAGAATATAATCATCTTAAGAAAAATAAATTTATAAGTTTGATTTTTATTTAATTCAATGTTGAATAATGAAATTGATAAAATTACCATTCAATTAAAAAAACTTAAATCAACCAATTAAACCATCATCAAATTTTATAATTTTTTTATCATAAATATTATTTTTTATTTAATTATATGACAATAAAATATATGAGAGTTCTTTTGTATGAGATATTTAAAAAATAACATGAGAGATGCATGAGATTAAGATAGTAAAGTAGATCATTAATAACAAATGATAAAATTATATTTTTTTTAGTTTTATATTAAATAAAAAAAAATAAATTATTAATATTAAATGATGAAATTGTATTTTTTTAAAAAATTTAAGGGACAAAAAATGCATTAAACAACACAAACTAATAAAATAATTATAACCTATGTGATTTAATTAAACTTGTCAAACATGTGATTTGGATGATAAACCTAACTAAGTTTAATAAATTTTTTTTATAAATCCACGTGTAGCTTAAATTAGAAATAAAAATTAAAAAATATATATGGCCTTTGCCCCAATGTTGTAAGGGATGGGCTTGGCTAGAAAATTAAAATAATAGATTTTCTATTAAAAAATTATTTAAAATCCCTTTCAACCCATAACAAAAATATCTTATTAATACTCTTATAACATCTTGAAATAAATTTATTAATCTAATAAACCTAAAAAAGTTCCAATTACAAAATCAAACAAAATAAATTGTTTTATCCTTAACTTATATATGTTTTTTAAAGTAATATTAAAGCTCTAAACAATTATCATAGCACTCTTCTCATTAAACAAAATTCATTAACATTAATTTTAACTATTTTGATGGTTTGAATAAATATTTATAATGATTTTTTCTCTCTGCATCAAAACCCAATAATTATATCTATCATCAAATAAACTAGCAGACTAAAAAAATGTGGTGACAAAATTTTTGTGCTAAAATGAAATTTTTAACAATTAAAAAAACCGATTAACCTGCTACTTAAAAAAAAGGATTGAAATTAACTTTTCATATAAAATTTAAAGCTGCCACCTATTTTTTTTATTTTGATCTTTTATTTTTTAATTTAATTATTTATTAAAAAAGAATCATTTGGGTATTAATTTAGGCTAAAAAGGGTGCAATTGAGTAAATAAAAGTTTGAAGATAAATTGAATTTTTTTAAAAATGTTGTTTCAATACACAATAATCCCTGAGGAGAGGAGACAATGTAAAGTGCACTTTAAAAACACCTCGCAGCATAGTTTGTTTTTTTTTTTTTATTATTATTATGTAATATTAAATGAGAGCGCGAGCCTTACGAGGCTTAACACATTATTTTGTGCCAAAACTTAACAAAGAAAAGGCTTCAAGGCAACATCTAATTAATGTCTTAGAACATAAAAGAGGAGATACTGGAGTCAGAAATATATTGGGCTAAAGAGATAAAACATATAAAACAGTGATATAAAAATCAATTTATTTTTAAAATATTTTAAAAATAAATTCTTGTATCTTTTAATAAAAGGTACAAAGAATATATATCTTCAAATACAACATTTATTATTTATAAAATATTATTATAAGAAAATCTTAATTTCAAAACTATCAAATCAATACCTATCAATTATGATACAGAGATAATTATTTTATCTTATACATTGCTATAAAAAATATATTTTATTGTTATTTTTTATTTTATCTTTTCCGTTACAACTGTCTTTATTTTGTCTTGTACATTGAGATGATAACCAAATAATATTTAAATGCTTCATTAAAAATGTGATGATTTTATACGAGGCTCTGGTCCAATAAAGTGTTGCTATTAACTCTTATATTGGATGGAATCTTAGGAAAAAAAACCATTACCCTGGATTAAAAACTGAAATGGTATATTAAAAATAGAGAAATATTAGGGATTTGTCGAGGATCTTAAAATAATATTATTGTAAAGCGTAAATCACAAAAATAAAAATAAAATAAATGAGAGATAAGAATACATAATCTTTTATGTTTCCGACAAACTATCTACTTTACGAGGGGAGAGGGGAGATAGATGAAGATTTTACTATCAAAGTGAAAAGGAATAATATTTAAAACTACGAAATTCAATTATATTCACCGCATCAAATTAATTAGTGTTGGGACGCTAAAATCATAATGACACACATCATAATTTTTTTACATGTATGTAATAATGTGTTTAAAAACATATATAAAATATTAATTTATTTGAGATCTATGTAGTAGATTTTAAGTTTAAATTAAAATATATGATTTTTATAAGTATTAAAAATAGTTCGAGTTTTATTTGCTTTTCTCATCCCCTGATTTCATGTAATACATTTTTGAGAAATGAATTTTCTCAAATCCAAAAAAAAATTTAATATCTACGTATTTTAAATTAAATAATATATAATTAAGACAACCTTAAACCCAGCTCCTTAATTCTCTTGAATAACTTAATTAACGGGGTTATAAGTTAAGTTCTCTAGCATGAAAGGTATGAACGAATCAGGCTTCAGGCTTCTTAAAATTAAACATGTCTAATTTGAGCACATCAAAATTTGGCTTGATTCGACTGGCTATCCGAGGCGGTGCATATTTATATATATAAATAATTTTTGGAACACAGCTTTCATGGGAAAATAAAAGGCCCAAGGCCCGAAAGTACTAAACCTGACAAACAGAATATCAAGATTCCAAGCCTGGTAATAGCCGAACCCATAGAAAGAAAGCCCAATACTGATGAACATGTGTGATGACCAAACTACCCTCTGGAGTCTCAGTCCGTATTTAGCTCCAGCCTTCTACTTGTGGAGCAAGAAGACCACTTGCCTTGATAAACATACCCCTCCTCCCCAAAGCAATCAAAACTAGAGATCCAAGTACAGACCGAGGAAAAAAAGAAAAGAAAAATGGAGTGCGTATTTGGACTTGTAGGTAATGATTTCGTAATCGTAGTAGCAGACACATCTGCCGTTAACAGCATATTGGTCCATAAAACCAACGAAGACAAGATTATGAAACTGGACTCTCATAAGCTCATCGCTGCTAGCGGCGAGTCCGGTGACCGGTTTGTTACTACTCATTACAAAATATTAGCTTTCTATTAATTAATTAATTGATCCTTCTCCTGGCTAATTTGTGTTTCTTGGATTTGTTTTTCAGAGTTCAATTCACGGAGTATATTCAGAAGAACGTGGCTTTGTATCATTTCCGTAATGGGATTCCCTTGACAACCGCAGCTGCTGCTAATTTTACCCGTGGAGAGCTCGCTACTGCTTTGAGAAAGGTACTTGATCTCATCGCTTTTTTTGGTTTGATTTTACTGTTTCAGATTTGGGGTTCTAGGGTTTTTTTGTTTTTAATTTATGAAATTATGTACTGGGTTGAAGTGATTTTTCGCTATTCGGTACTGGTTAACAAGCAGACCTAAGTGAATTTCTTTACCTGATTTTGGTGTGTAGATTGATCTTTGACTTGTTTCATTAATAGCTGCTTTGATAGTAGTGGAGATTACATTGCTGTGGGATATCGTTCCCGCGATGGTTTTCCGGATAAAGAATGCTTGCTCTTGAAGAGAAGGAAAGTGGAAAGAGAGAAGGGAAAGAAACTATTTGTTGCGTTATGATTCTTTCTTGTTTGGGGGTTCAAATGTGCTTATAAGCAACTAAGATTACAAACTACTAAATGCTGAGGTATCAGTGCATGAAAAAATTAAAAAATTGCTGACGGATTAGTTAACTAGCAAAAATCTGAGGCATCATGCCTGTGAACTAAAGCATTGTTAATGTGTTACTGTTTGGATTGAGGAACTCCATTAAACCAAAACTTATTTCTTTTGTGCCCATGGCATCTAAAAGGAGGTTTTTCACACAGTTATGTGCGACTGCTGCACCAGTGAATGGTGAAATTGGTGATCATTGAGAGAACAGCCTAGCGTGTAAGACTGACTGTTCCGGTCTTATTTTTTAGAATTGATAAAATAAATTCATTTTATTTCCCTATTTTAGTTGTCTCATGTTAAGTAGGTTGGCAGAATTGCGTTATGTTTCATTTTTCCAGAAAAGAAGCTGTTGAAAAATCTCCCTTACCATCCATAAAAAGGGATTATCCTTCCTGGGATGAGTTATTTTATGGTGGCCTCTACTGTATGAAACTTAAGATATGGATTTCTTCCTGGGCAATGGGGCAACCAGACATAATATATCACAGGAACTTGTTCATTTATGTCCAATGGTAGCTTTATAATGTCCATTCATGATTGTAAATTGCCTTAAAGTTTCAATTATGGTGGATTCTGATTTTTGATCTTTCAGAACCCTTACATGGTAAACATCCTGCTGGCTGGTTTTGACAGAGAGACAGGCCCCTCTCTATACTACATCGATTATATTGCTACCCTTCACAAGGTTGACAAGGGAGCATTTGGTTACGGGTCCTTTTTTTGTCTCTCCATGATGGACAGACACTACCATAGTGGCATGTCAGTGGAAGAGGCAGTTGAATTGGTTGATAAATGCATAATGGAGATTCGATCCAGGTTGGTTGTGGCTCCACCAAACTTTGTGATCAAGATTGTTGACAGGGATGGAGCACGAGAGTATGCCTGGCGTGAATCTGTCAAGGATACCCCAACAGCCCAATCCGAGGGTTTGGCAGTTTAATTTCTGCAGATCTTTTTGATTTTTCTTCTTGGTGTTTAAATGGATCTGATCGCCTAAAACTTTTTTCCAAATGCTATTCCGGAACGTTACTTGTGGGGTTATGTTAGCTGACATTCCAGAGTTGTATTGTGGAATGTTATTGGACTTCTGAAGCAGGTCTTCTCAAGTCTCTCTCGGCTGGAAGGCTCTTCATAGCTGAAATTTCTTATTCTCATATTGCCTGCCATTCTTCTAGATTTTACCCGTCTGAAAGCTTGGATTTTATTTGCCCCTTTCAAATAGCCCACATGCTAGGTCTTTTAATGTTTATGCCCATTGTCAAGAGAACGCAATGAAATGGCCACCGTGGAATGTCAGCATAAGTGTGTGTTTTGGTACTGCAGTGATTGTGATTTTAAAAAAATTATTTTATAAAAATAATTTTTAAGTTAAGATTAATTTAAAAAAATATATATTTAATTAAAATTATGGTTGAAATTGAGATTTGCTAAAAAGTGGTTTAATGTATTTAGTTAAAAATATTTTTAAAATTGAAGTTATAAAATAATTTTAAAAAATATAGATTAATGTTTATGGTTTTTAGTTTAAATATTGGTATTATAATATAAAATAATTTATATAAAATATTTTTTATTATTCTATTAAATTATCTATAATTTGACAATAACTATAGTTTTTATAATTATTATTTATATTTACATAAGTGAAGTATTAGTAAAATTAATTCATTGTACTAATTATAACTTATTTTATTAATTATACACATAAACAGAACAATAATTCATGAATTAATTCACCTGGGATTGTTCATATAAATAGTATCAGGTGAATCCATCCGGATGATGATGATTGCCCACTAAATAATCCTATTTAAGCTGAGAATGAAGGAAGTAAATATATCAAATTGAATGGGTTTTTAAGTTACTATGAAGAAGTAGATATATCAAATTAAATGGGTTCTTAGGTTTGTTTTTTTTCCCTTGATATATGGGTAAAAGTGAATTGAAAAACAATAATTTTTTGCTTTATAAAACCAGTGATACAAACTTAATTTTTAGTAGAACCTATCTTTGAAATCTGTATTTTAAATATTTATTAAACAATTAAAAATTATAGTTGAAATAAAACACAATTTCAACCACAATACTAAGCAATTTTTAAGTCGGGTAATTAAATTTTAAATCTTAAATAAATGATTACTTATTGAATGATGCTGTTTAAAGTGTTTTTTAATTAAAAAATATATAATATAATATTTTTTATTTTTAAAAATTATTTTTAAATTAGTATATAATAATTTGAAAATATAAAAAAATTATTATTATTTTTTAAATATGGTTTTAACTACATTTCTGAACAATGCCTTTTGAAGTGAATTGATCCCCAATCAGAACCAGCAATAAAGAAGCATTATTTATCCAACGACAGCAAAGTGTTTTTTAAAAAATATCAATAGTATTTTTTAAAAATATTAATTTTTTTAAATTAATATAACTTTTGATGTTTTTAAATTATCTTAATATATTAATATTAAAAATAAATCTAGATAAATAAATAAATATTATTTTAATATATTTATAATTAAAAAAATATTTTAAAATATAATCACAACCGTCTCCCAGATCACGTTCATAAAACAATACCTTAATAATTATAGATACGGATCAATAATTATAAAACAAGCGTCATCTATTCTGATTGGGAATGAGACGTGGTGAGGAAGGTTATTGATAGGACCCATTAAGAAAAAGATACCAGCTTGTGCCCCAATGACAAGACCTTAATCAGGCGTAGCAATTTGCAAACCTTAATCAGGTGCAGCAACGGCTTCAGTCGTCTCTTCCAAAAGCAGGAGTCGTCCCCGCTGCCCACCATGTTCCCTCAACATTCTCCCCGTCTCGGTGTCCGCAACAACATTGTGAGTCTGTGAGATCGGTACCCACCTCATAAGGAGAGAGCATTCAAGCAGGCTTGTTTACGCGCGTGTGTGAGAGCGAGTGGTCGACTGCAATGAGAGACCGCCAAGTGTCAAGTCTCTTTACTCTTTTTTACTGGCAGGGCTCTTACAAAGGTTTCAATTTGTTGAACTGAACAGCACTGAAAAGTGAAAAGGAGGCAGAGAAGGGTGTTTTCGTTTGTATTTTCAATCAAATCTGCACTTAACCAGCCTCTCTTCTCTCTCTCTCTCTCTCTTTCTCTATCTGAAGGTTTTGGTAGCTGATTTCTCATCATCAAAGGTGAGTGGTTTCATTCTCTTTCTTTGCTTTTACTTTTTGCCCCATATAATGTGATGATGGTACATATATATATATATATATATATATATATATCTGGTTCGCATTACAAATGTGGAAGGTGACAGTTCAAGAATGTTTTTAAGGGCACTGGTTATCATGGGCATGCTTTATTTTTCATTTATTTCGTAATAACAATTATTTCTTGTTCTCACAAAAGGTGAATGATTGCGTTTTTTTTTTCCGTGTGATTTTTTGGGATTTTGAAGGGTTTATATTTTTACATTTCTGCTGTCATAGGTTTTGTGGGTTTGCTTCTGGGTTGGGATTTATATTTAGTTTCAGTCTTTTCAGATTTAGCCCATTAAAACAGAGGAAACTAAAGAATCACCATTTTAAGTTTTGTCCATAAATGTTATGTTCAGGTTGATCGTGCTCAAACTTTTGTTCACACTTTTTTTTAATGTGTTTTGGTTTTAATTTGTGGTAGGATGGGCACAATTGATGGTAAGTGGGGTGAAGAGTGCTCTGTCATTGGAGACAAGGGAGAAATTGAGTATATTGATTATCAATATGACGAATCTGTGTATAGCTATGATCCCCGTGAAGAGGGTCCTATTATCATTTCTGCCCCATTTCCTTTTGAAGAGGGGAAGCCGCGTTCAGTGTTTGTTGGGGAAACTGCTATTGATTCAATCACTATTAAGAACACCACCTCTGAAGCTGTTGATTTATGGACCAAAATTTATGCCTCAACTCCTGAGGATTCTTTTAAGCTTTCATTGATGAAACCTCCATCAGCTAATGATGGTAGGTGCCAAGAAGGCTTCATAGATTTTTCAGTAATGGAGGATCGAATGCTTCAGCCTGGCGAGTCGTTAATCATTTGGTTATCCTGCAAACCAAAGGAACTTGGCTTGTACACTACTGTGGTACATTTTGATGTTGGCAATGATAGGATAGAACGAGTGGCCTTTTTGTTGGCTGATGATGATATATCTCAGTCTTTGGCTTCCAAAAAGCCTTTCTCAAGAGGCCAAAGGAAGAAAAAATTCTCCACAGATACCTTTGTTTCTGCAAGATCACGTCCCGCAAGGGCACTGGGTCGAGCATACAAAAACAGGCTTCCTCGTTATGATATTCCTGAAGATACGAGAGCATTGATTGAGAGCAAGCAGATCCCTGATGTTATCATGGGAGGTCTAACGATAGACAATTATGCTTCCTACTTCAAAACATTGTTGATCATGGAAGAAATACAACTTGAGGTAATTGTTTAAATTATGCAGAATGACAGCAATCATGGTATTAAATGCTTGTTCAATTCCCTGCTGAAATTGGTGATTTGTGCTTCAGGAAGACATGAGGAGTCATGACATGGAGTGTGTTACGATGAGGAGGAAGGGGAATTATCTCTCCCTTGTGGTTCCAGGGCTTGCTGAACGGAGGCCGTCCCTTGTTCAGGGGGATGATATTTTTGTAAAGCTTGCAGATGCAGATGACACAGCAACTCCATATCAGGTTTCTGCCCATTCATGTAAAAGAATTTCATGTTATCAAGATTTAAAGTTGCAGATTGAATAGAATCCAACTGGTAGGAAACTGCTGATGCATTAAAATAGTTGCTGTTGTCATCTTGTTAGTTATTTTCTGTATTTTTGACAGTTACCTTGGTGTTTTCTTGTAAAAATAATGTGTTATGCAGGGCTATATTTACCGGGTCGAGGCTGATGAAGTCTACTTGAAATTTCACCAAGAATTTCACTTGTGCCATAATGATGGACATCTTTACAATGTGCATTTCAAATATAATCGAGTCAGTATGAGAAGACTGTATCAGGCCATTGATGCTGCAAAGGATTTAGAGACAGAGATGCTATTTCCATCAGAGACCTCTGGAAGTAGGCTCATTGAAACTTCTACTCTGGTGCCTATATCTTGTAGTCTTAACGAGGAGCAGATCTGTTCGGTGGAGATGATCCTTGGCTGCAAAGGAGGCCCGCCTTACGTGATTTATGGGCCTCCAGGTACAGGCAAAACCATGACAATTATAGAAGCAATTCTCCAGCTTTATCAAAACAGAAAGCATGCTCGGATTCTTGTCTGTGCACCTTCAAATAGCGCAGCAGATCACCTGTTAGAGAAGCTTCTCAGTGAGGAGGCTGTTCACATTCAAGAGAAAGAAATATTCAGGCTTAATGCAACATCCCGTCCATTCGATGACATAAAGCCTGATCTTATTCGTTTTTGTTTATTTGACGAGCATATTTTCACGTGTCCTCCACTCGGTGCTCTTACTCGTTATAGAATCATCATATCAACTTATACGAGTGCCTCTCTTCTCAATGCTGAGGGCGTCAAGCGAGGACAGTTCTCTCATATTTTCTTGGATGAGGCTGGCCAAGCTTCAGAACCTGAAAGCATGATTTCTATATCGCACTTCTGCAACAGGGATACAGTTGTTGTTCTTGCTGGAGACCCCATGCAATTGGGCCCAGTAATATACTCCAGAGACGCGGAGAGTTATGGACTGGGGAAATCGTACTTGGAGAGGCTCTTTGAGAGTGAATCATATGACAGTGGTGATGAAAATTATGTGACAAAATTAATAAGAAACTACAGATGTCACCCAGAAATTCTGCATCTTCCTTCAACTTTGTTCTATGAGGGAGAATTGATTGCCTGCAAAGAGTCCAATGATGATTCAACTTCCTTGATGACTTTGACAAACCTTCTTCCAGGAAAGAACTTTCCTGTTCTCTTCTTTGGCATCCAGGGCTGTGATGAGAGGGAAGCGAATAACCCATCGTGGTTTAATCGAATTGAAGCAAGCAAGGTAGTGGAGATTGTAAAGAAACTGGCTAATAGGGGTAACCTGAGCGACAGTGACATTGGGGTCATTACACCTTATAGGCAGCAAGTACTCAAACTAAAGACAGCACTGGAAAACATAGACATGTCTGACATTAAAGTTGGGAGTGTAGAACAATTTCAAGGACAGGAAAGGAAGGTTATCATTGTATCTACTGTCCGATCAACAATCAAACACAATGATTTTGACAGGGTCCACTGTTTGGGATTCTTAAGCAACCCAAGAAGGTTTAATGTAGCCATTACTCGTGCTATATCTCTGCTTATTGTTACCGGGAACCCACACATTATTAGTAAGGTATTGCTTCTTTTCATTAGTCATCAGATTAACTAAAGCAAATACATAGATGTTGACCTTTCCTTAGGGAGCGCATTTCAGTTAGCTCAAAGATTCTACACCTTACAAATTCTTACATGCAGATGCATATATAGCTGTCTCTGTATTCTTCTGCTTGCAGGCTTAGGTGCATGTGGGTATGTTCACGCCTAGAATTTAAGTGATCACCTAAGAGAAGACTGAATGGTGTTGGCAAGCCAATAGCTAACACCAATTAAACGAGGTTGATGTTTTCTGCTTCCTTGCATATGCATGTGCACGTGCAAATTTGTTGCGGGTAAAGGATGCCACTTCTTTGCTATTTGTGCTGAGCCAGGGGCATGTATAGCTGTGTTTTACATGGATGATTTCCTCTCAAGCAGCCCTAGGCTGGAGAGAATTTTTGTGGTAGGGGCCCCGGCACTGTGCAGATGCAGTTCGGAACTTTGTGTCAAAACCATGTAGCGCTCCAAGAATTTTATGTCACTTAACTTAAAAGCCACAGCATTATGAAATTCATTTAATAGTCGTAGATGCAGTTTGGAACTTTATGCTTGCACAGCCCCCATATAGCTGTCTATACTATACTCAATTATTTTTCCCCTCCTTATATGCAGGACCAATACTGGAATAAACTTCTATGGCACTGTGTAGATCATGACTCCTATCAGGGTTGTGCTCTCCCAGAAAAGAGACTGGAGTGTGTTGACAACTATCCAACATACGAGGACTATGATGGAGGCCCTGTGACAAATGAAGCTGATTGGTGTGATGGTAGGCAACCTTCATCCTCTGGAGAAGTAGGATGGGATCATCCAGGGTCATCTCAAGCAGAAATTCCAGAACCCGTGACAGATGAAGCTGAATGGTCCGATGGTTGGCGGTAAGGTTTAGTTGGTGTCTGTTTACATAAAAGCAGGAGGAATGGCTATTTTATATTTTGGTGTGGATTTTTTTCCCTGCATGCGGCCCTCATTTGCTGTTCTTTTGTTGGAAAGCACATGATGAGCCAGGAGTCAAAGAACTGAGCTCAAGTTGTCGGCTTTGGGATACCTCTTTATTCGTGCCAAGAAATTTGATCAATTGTATTTGCAGAAAGGGTATTGGAATTTTATTTCATATAATTATGAAAATTTAAAAGAGAAATAGTTGGTTTCATGAGACATTGCGGTATATTCTCAAGAATGCTTATCCTTTTGCCAGAAAGGAAGAAAAAAAGAGAAGGATGCTATCCCAAAGGTCAAGAATTGCCTGTTATTGCAGTGACAAACTTGTGATAAACAATTTCAAATGTCAAATCAAATGGTAAGCATACGATGATTGCAGCATTACTGGTGATTAAAGATTACAATAACGTTAGGACTCCAGGCAGAAACTAGCTGTTGCTGTTATGCTTCTCTGCTGGTGAATGCGATGCTGGTGATAGAGGCGAAACTGGGCTTCTGGGTGATCCACCAACAGATTCTGGTGGCAAACTTGGTGCTAATGAAAGATCATCAGGACCTGCAAAACTGTGACAAACTTTTGTTCTTTTTGCATGTTTCTAACTCAAATTAGAATTGAGATGCCCTTTAAACAAACAATTAATTGATTCTACAAAAATATAAGCGGAGAAAAAATTATTAAAATCTTATTACCGGACTCTGGTGGCGCTGGAGTTGCTATGCCGTGAAGGGGGGGCAGTGCTGGTGAACTTGCAGCACAAAGAATTCAAATTACTGGTGAATTTACAGTTGTATTTATAACAACAATAGTGGGCGTAGGTAATGAAAACTCGCAATTAATTGATACTAACTAACAATCAAGACTTCAATCAAGCATCAAAGAAGTACTCAATTAAATCCCTTGAATTGATTTACTCCAAATTTGCAATTTGTGCTAGTGACTGGTTAAAACACGGCAAAAGTATACGATTTCGCTGGACTTGACCATAGCATGCTATTCCTTCCTTCCACGAAAATGCTGACTTGCGCCTAATCTATTAGCAGAAATATCTGGATGGCTGCGTCTCTAATTAAATAATAATAAAGCTGCAAAGAGGAGCAAAACCTAATCAAAATTAATTTAACAAGCATCCATTTAATTTTCCGTACCTGAGCAGATCAAATCTAAAGATACAGGACTTGATACAGAGCAAACAGAAGGTAAGCACTCACTCTGGATTCGTTCAAAGGGAATCCGAAGATTAGAGGCTGCCTGATTAGGCAACAGAAACAGTTGCCATCACCGGAATTGAATGCCTTAGACAAGGCATCGCAGCACTGAGATGTTGCAGTGTCTGTGACTCTGTCTGGCGGTGCCGAGACAGGGAGAGAAGGCCACCAGCTCATCACTGCACCAAGACGGCGAGGCTGGCGATGGTGCAGCGGTGGCGAGGAGGTAAAAACGGCTGGGAAAATGAGGACTGTCGTGTGATTCATGCTGGAACTCCCGCTTCCTTTACAACGGGAGTGAATTGAAATGGCGGGAATGGAGATTTTTCCCCCCTCTTTCTCGAGTTTACGGAAATGCCCTTGCAATCTATGTTCTTGTGTACTGAACGACAGCGTCTTCTTGTTGAAGTATCAATTTCTCCGAATTTACATTTTGTAGAGGGAGGTCTCTGGGTGGAGGAAATGGAGGGAACTGCACACGTGGATTTGAAGCTCCACTACCTTGACCACCTTTGTATAAGAAAGGATTTTGATATTATTTTGACCTCGGCTCAGAAGACGGGCCTACCTAAATTTAGTGTCAAACTATGACTGGCTATTCTTGCAAGTCAGAAAGTCTTGATTTCGTCTAATAAGTAGAAATCCAAAGATTACAAATTCTGGACACGTTTCCTTTGTCCTCTGGAATCCCTCTTTTTTTTCGGTTAGAAGTCCTGTTCTAGATTAATGTCAGCCTACCACAACTGGCCATTCTCTAAACTCAGAGACAGTGATCTTAGCTATGTCAATTTAATAACGAGTTCAACCCCTTGGATCCAATTTAGTTTAACCACTTATAGCCGGTTTCAAATTGGGATTGGAATCATTTTTTAAAGTGTATTTTATTTGAAAATATATTAAAATAATATATTTTTATTTTTAAAATTTTATTTTTGATACTGAAACAATTAAAAAACATAAAAAAATTATTATTTTTGAAATACAAAAACAAGGCTACTTTATTTGGGCTGGAAGAGACGGGTGCTAGTATCTGATACTCGGGCTGTAAATGGGCTGGGCTTATCTCATTTGTAGTCCTATTGAAATTAATGTTAGAGCTTCTACATGATGGGCATCCGACTACAACAGCCCATCTTAGTCTTGGACAGCACCGAAACGAAAAACATTGTATCTGTTCTAGAAACGTATTTTTTTCCTTCTTGATTTTTTCTTGTAAAGTGATTTTCCGTAAGAAAAATAATTTTTAAAAATTAATGTATTTTTAATATTTGATAGTATTATAAAAAAAATATTTTCTTAATATTTTAATTTTTAAAAAAATTATTAAAAGAATAAGAACCAAAACTAACAAAAAATTAAAAAATAATGAAATTGAAAAAAAAAACTCACAAGTAGTTTTAAAATAAAATAAATGATAATTAAAATAATAAGGACTAAATCTAACAGGGAAAAAGATTGAAAGAGGATGAAATTAAAAAAAATCATAAATTATCTTAAATAAAATAAATAATAATTAAAAAAAGATGATCAAATCTAACAAATTAAAAATTCAAAGTAAAAATAAAAATTTTAATTTTAATTTTATAAATTATTTTAAATAAAATAAATTAAAATAAAAGGAATACAAACTAGGTCTCATGAATAAAAAAGTTAGAAAATAATGAATATTTAACAATAAGACTGGTGTGATTAGTACTGAACCCTTCTTTGCTTTGTATTTCTTCGTGAATATCATGATTAAACCTAGTTCGTGATATTGCTGCAGAGAAAGCAGGAGCTTCAAGAATTAATGCCACCTATATTGGTTTATATCTTTTAGATTCACTATTATTTCTTCTAATCTATTATTATTGCCACTGAAACAATATCTGAAACAGGAAAAAAATAATCCACCTATTTGAACCTGTATGAAAACATGAATGCTTCAAAAGCCTTCGAGTTTTTTCAACGGTTAAAGCTTTCGTGCTTCAAAACATCATAACTATAACTACAGAGACATTTAAAATATTTAATTTTATTTATATAAATCTCACTTGTTAAAAAAAACTATTATAATCCCTGATACAGTATAACCGCAAGATCTTGATAGCACTAAATAGAAATAAAATTATTTTCCGTGAATAGGAAAAAATAAAAACTTTAAATTGAATAAAAAAATAATTAAAAAATATTTTTTTTTTAAAAAAAATGGTGCACAAGTACGTAGAATACATTTATTTCAACGATGATATGGCAGAGTTTAAATAATCCTGAGAAGGATACTTCTAGATAAAAGTGCTTGATTCATCATTTCCAATAGATTAACTGAAATTAAGAAGGAATAGTGTAAGAATTCGGTTACTTTTTTTTTGTCTCCAGAAATTACCTGGAAACCAATATCTTCTTATTTCTTTAATGACAGACTAAAAATTACCTAAAAATACACTCCCATGAGGAAATAATGCATTTAAAGGGATTAATTCCCAACTCATTGAGCTACTGTCGTGTTAAAAAAAATTATGTATACAAGTTTGAGAAAAAAACACTCAAATATACTAAAAAAATTATGGCACGCATTGGGGGCATCCCCCTGTCATTTATTTATATTTTTTAATTTTTATAATAGAAGACAAGGTTGATTTGATGACTGCAAGCTAATGCCCGGATCCAAAGATACGATGAATCACTTCTCTGTCTCCGTGTTTCCAAACCCCATCCTATCCAACAAAATAAGTTACATTGATTATTTTTTCAATAATTTTTTTGTATAATGCTTTTCATATAAAAGGATCGAAGAAGGCCAGCACATTCGAAGCCCTAATTAGGCTAGCACGAACCAGCCCGGTCACGCCCAAAAAATAGTAGCGCTAGGCTAGGCGTTCCGCCAGACCCATTTTTCAATGGGTCTTGGGTCACGTCAGGTCTAATTTTTGGTCGGGGACTTGATAGCCGGGGTATTTTCTTGACCCTTGAACCCTTGGTTTAGAGTGAAATTAGTCCCACGTATCCAAAATTATATTTGGATATAATAAACATAGATTTAAATACGACATCTAAAATCATTTCTTACCCAGGCTGCAAGGAATATTGTCTGTTTAATTATACAAACAACAAATAAGTTTACATTTCATTTACAACTCTAAATGCAAAAACCTTTACCGGCCTATTATATCTTCATTTTCATAAATGAGCCTAAAATGAAAATTACTTTTCAATCCTTTTACTTCAATGAAAAATCAAGATCCAAAGAGTATGAACCCCTTAAACCATCCAAGTAAAAAGTTTTGAATCCGTGCACTTTCTAAATATTTAGACTCTCTCAAGCATGATCTCTCTCACATAAATACTAATTTAAATATTTGAAAGTTTTCAAATTCACCCAAAAAATATACTTTTTTGTAAATAATTGATTTCCAAGCTCGAGCTACATTAATTTGGGCTATATTGAGATTGGAGAGTGGATCATATTGCAGCAACAGATATTTGACCACAAAAAAATTTATTTTAAGCATTTATTATTTTGAAACACCATCCACAATGTTTAGCATTACTTAACCAATTGAAGGACAAGAACTCCAAATCCCACCCGTCTAACCGTGTAAGAATAGCATCAAGGATTGGTCACACAGCAGATGCATAGCTGCCACCATAATTTTTTATTCTTGAAGCAAAGCATAGCTGCCGCCATAACTTTTTCTTAGACAAAGTTTGATCCTCCTTCATTGTGAAAGATACAGCTACCACTTTTTCTTAGGTTTTAAGGTAGACGACCAACATCAGAATCCGAGAGGGCACTTGGTCTCTGTGATTTTCTTCCACGAGAATTTTCTGCTTTCAAAACCACGTCTCCTTGATTTTAAAGGGGAAGGTGCGAAGCCAAATTCAAGTAAAGATACATCCAAGCTGCTCCTGGGAGATTTTTTCCCAGTCCCTAACGAATAGTCGGACAGTACGAGTTGGTTACCCACAAAGCCGAACTTCAGAACCCTCCTATGTAAGCCTCGCAGCAAATTACAGATGTCTCCTGGTTTGAACATCTTCAGGTCCAACCTGGCATAGTTCATTGAATAATAACCCGTTGGAAATTAGGAAGGGTTGGTCACCTACATAACCGATTTCTCATTTGCCTAATCTTGCATCAGGTTCCTATAAATGCCGTATCCCTTTNCCCCCCCCCCATCAAGCTAATCAAACATAATAGTTACCAAGAGATCTTCACATTCCACGAGCATTTCCATCGCCTAACTGGAGATTCAATGGCCCACGCAGCGATGTCAATGGATTTGGCCGTGGTCCTTGTGACCATGCTTTGTGCACGAGCCATGGCTCAATCAGATTGTACAAGTGTTCTAATCAGCATGTCACCGTGCCTCAATTACATTACAGGGAACTCCTCAACTCCATCCTCACAATGCTGCACTCAGCTGGCTAGTGTTGTTCGCTCATCACCCCAGTGCTTGTGCCAAGTTCTTAATGGGGGCGGCTCATCACTAGGGATCAATGTCAACCAAACTCAGGCTATAGCCTTACCTGGTGCATGCAAAGTGCAGACTCCACCCATTAGCAGCTGCAATGGTAAGAAAGAATTGGGTTCACTTCTCTCTTTGCAATCTCAACTTCCTTTGAATCTCCCTGTCAAAACTCCTGTGCCAAAATCCGAGATGCTAGATCTCCCTGGACAACAGCTAGGGGAGACAGCATTAAAAAAATAAGATAAAATTTATATAACCACGAAGATATCACTGCACAGTTTCAAAATTTTCATTCTGATCTGATGCTGACTCATCATTGTATTGGGCAGGTGCCTCTCCAGCTGACTCACCTGCAGGAGCATCAGAAACTCCAAGCTCCCCTTCAGGTACAGCATAAAATGTAAACATTGCCATTGAAAGTAACACATTTAAACAAATCAGGATGCCCCTTTACCCATACTTTATTGTTGCATATGATTACTTGCTATGAAAACCACCATATGGTTGATCAAGGACACCAATTAGATCCTGAGAAAAGGTTTTCTATCTTGTTACTCTATTTTTCTATTAACTTGCTCGTGGTGACATTCGCTGGTGTAGGAACTGGATCCAAAACTGTACCATCAACACAAACAGATGGAACATCAGGTGCAAGCTCCATCAAATTCTCAATCCCTTTACTGCTCCTCCTTCTCTTTGCTGCTTCATATGGTTCAGCCTTCACAAAGGTTTTCTGATCAGGCAGTCAGAACCTTTCTCTAAACCTTGCATCTTGCATATTCTTGGTCATTGTTGTATTTTATAATATATTACCGAGTGCCATCTTGGTTGAGGGTGCATTTATTGTTTATTTTTTGTGACATATTAAGAGATTGGTGTAATTTTGTATTGCTGGAGATGTTTTGCTCTCTTGCCTTCCAAGTAAGACATTTATATGATCCATGCTTGAAGTACATCAGACAGATTTTTTATGTTCTATGCATGGAGCACAGTAAACAGATAGAAAGTTTAAAAGTTGTCACTTCCAACGAGCCGAACATAAGCTGAGCTAAAAGGGATGGAAATGAATAACATAATAACGAAGAACAATCAAGTTCGTAAAAGGTATTAACTTGACAGTTTTATATGTACTGAAGTCAATATCCTACTAAGAAACAAACCATGTCAGTCATGTTCCTCAATCTAATACCATAGGTTAGATCACTACATAAAGAAAAATAAGAGGAAAAGCATCATTAGAACAGACCTTGTGCTGTAAACCCAGCCTTTCAAATTGTCAGATTCACTCCGGCAAAAACCAAAGCCTCCAGCTCTCAGTTGCGACACACCATTGGAAGATAACTTGAACAAAATGAAACAAACAGGAGACCATAACATCCACATATTCAGGCAAGGAATGCTTGTCATCCCTTCTAATTACCTCTGCACATTACCCAGCTTGTAGTCAGTTACAGAATGGTTTCTGTTGACATAACTTTACCAAAAATTGATACAGTAAATTTCACAGCCTACTTTGCATGGCTTTCTTTGTACACTCTAGCACTAAAAAATTTTCAAAGCACAAATCATATTAAAAATACAGATTTATAAAACGATCCATAGCAGACTAGACTTCCAGCTCCAGTCTTGAAAAAGACTAGGAACTGAGAGCACCCAAATTCTTGGCAAGTAATATCAGCTAAACCATCCAAAAAACCTGTCCGTATTTTAACTTAACTAAATTGAATGTCTCAACAAAACCTTGTTCTTAGCACACTTAAAGACTCCAAGCATGATCTTTATAATTTTTAAATCTATTAACTATGAAGAAAAGCAAATGGGCTATCAAATATCCTAGGTTTAGGGTTTAGGGTTTAGGGTTTAGTGGCAATGTTGATTTGTAACAAAGCTCTGGATGCAGAACATCAAGCCTCATTTATAGGCCCCAGCCAAAGCAGACCCAATTGCATTACCTACAGTAATCATTGCTTCTCTGTTTGAGCTCAGGAGAGGCTGGTGAATTGAGCGAACTGCAACATCAAAACTCAGATTGAATGATTATACTAGCCAATCACCTTGAAAAAGCATGGAGCAGGACCTCCTAGCTCAAGCGGTTGCAAATTCAGTCTAGCCCTTCTTGTTTTTTCTTTAGCTCAATTGCTCTAATCTGGCTTGTTGAAGAACAAGCCAATTTGCTAACTGCACAAGGGTTCTAGCATATGTTCAAAACTCACATCCAAAAACCATGTTTTTACAAATATCCATGATAATGCTGGTGAACCCATCAAACTAACTCTAGGCTTCTTCTTTTCTGAATAGAAACTAGGATCAAGCAAACATCATTCAGCCCATTATGGGTTTGGATAAAATTGTTTACGTTACCCACTCACTTCAAGCAAAATTAATCTCCTCCAACAATCAGTATGGAATCTCCACTATTCTTTATATCATTGGGTACTCATTAAAATCTCCAGGTCATGCCATACAATGATTAACAGCACATTTACGTATTGCTCCAGTTTGGACAAGTATCTTGTTTATGTCACTGCCAACTTTTGCACTGATATATTATTCAAGGGCAGGGACACTTGGTCAAAAACTATAAGATCAATATCACAGAAAAAACAGAGAAAGAAAAATAAAAGAAAACAGAAAATAGCTCCAGCATGTATTCCAGGCATCACCATCAACAATATTATAAAATAAAAAAGGTTTGCATGGAGAGGCATGCTATCTAACTATAAATGCTATATTCCATCCATATGCTGCAAAGAATAGTGAAGCATATGGATGGAATATTACAACTGATATTTCCAGGGAGCAATGTTTAGCACACTAACAACACATGCTTCAAAGAAAATCAATTATTTTAAGCCACCATCTAAACATAATGAATTCACCATATGGCAGAACCATGTTGACAGATACCTTGATATAGATTTGAAAAATTCAAAGATATGCAAACATAAATAGGATTTAAGGGAAGAAAAAAAAAGTTACTAACTTCTAAAATTCTGCATGCTTCAAGTGTGTGATCGTGAGCGCATAAATTCTTCTAATCTTTCCTACACCTGCAATGCTGCAGCTCGATCCTTGTGTCTCTTGTTCTTGCTAATCTGCATAAAGCAATTGAAGTGGAAGAGACAGGGCATAAGCCAAAAAAGGCCACCCAACAAAGCAAATATAATCAAAGGGGGAAAATGCTCACCGAGATAATCTTTACATTCCACTGCTTCACAATCTTTGCTTGTTCCACACTATCATCTTCTAATCGCATGAAAAATCCAATAACTGCATGAATTTAAACAATTTATGTTATTCCAATCGAGTCCGAATATGACTTCAAAAAAACTATATCACACTACAAGAACCTGCTGCAAAACCTAAAGAATCAACCAACATCAATCACCAACAAAGTAGATATCCCAAATATAACTACCAATTGAATCCAACAAAAACCAAACCTCACTTACTTTTATTAAATATCTCAACACGATCCTTATAAGGCCAATCCATGAATTGCCACTCCTTCCCCAACACAAAAATTGCCACAACCCTATCCCAATCATCAGCTTTAAGCGCAGACGGCTTATCCCTCGCCTCATAAACCGTCATCACACCATTCCTATCAGTACTAAACTTCTTCTGCACTGTAACACACTCTGGTTTCGGCCTTTTCATCTGTTTAACCTTCACATCCGTAGGTATATAAATCCCGTCTTCCAAAAACTCCTTCACATTATAAATTGTAATCAAAGTCTGAAACGCGCTAGGTACCAAAATTATGCGCATTCCCTCCCCGATTTTCCTACCTTTCAGATACATTTTGGGCTTGGATGCCGAATCATAACCCAATTCATCACCACCATACCCGATTCCTCTCTCATCAGCTCCCATTAACCTACTCTTCGCCACCAACCCATCTTTCCTTCGTTGACTCTCAAATCTCTGCCTCTCCTCCTCTTCACGCCGAGTCGACGCAACCAAAACCCCATAAAAATCCCTACTCTTACGCTTCAACAACGACTCGCTATATCTTTCAACGGCGTCTCATTGACGTAGATCAAAGACATATGATTTTCAACACTCTCGTTCTCATTCTCCTTGATCTGTTTTTTATTTTTATAAATTTGATCCTTTTTAAATTTATTTGTAAAATTCATTTATAATTTATTATTAAAATATTTCTCAACACTGTACACGTGGGAGGTGAGAGCATGCAAAGTAAAAAAAAAAAACTTCATGAAATCATGCTAATATATTAAATTATAAAAGAATAAAATTTAATAAATAAAAAAATTAAGTAAAGGAATAAACATTGTAATCCACAGTTAAAATAAATCTAAGTGAACAGGGATAGTTAATGTTTATTTTTCCTTCAATCCTTTAGTTTCTTTTATAAGTATAATAATCCAGAGCTTTCTTTTAATATTGCTAGGAGCTGTAATTAACCGTAAAGCGTGAGAAAAAGTCTTGTATAACTCTAATATTTACATGGCTTAGCCCCCACTAATCTTGACTTTTTTTAATTAATGTATATGTTTAGATTAGTTTGTCTTGGTTAATCTTATCAATCTTAAAATTAATAATTATATAAATTTTTAATAATTTTTAATTTTGTAAAACTTAAGCTAATAATTTATAAAAAAATAAATTTAAAACCTAACATATTAAATTCCTTGCCTCGAGATTTATTTTCGGTCTAACTTTAATCTTACAATGGTGAAATAAAAAATAAATAAATCACTGTAGCGATCAGAGGTAGAGCTGGAGTGAAAACCCAAGCCTTTTAACTTTTTCTATAATTTTTATAGATCTACCAGCGCTTCTAATCTCTCCATATGTGGCCACTCAATAAATCTAGTTTTAGTAACCATTTGCCAACCCTTTACTTCACTATCGAGAAGCCAAAACATAGCCAAGTTCACCTCTACATATATCGTTGCCTGAATTTTTGTAGCTGAAAACGGCACTAATAGGCCTGTTGTTAAGGCATATTGCCTTGAACCATGGACGTGGACGTTGAACAGAATTTTCTATGTAATCCATGGCAACTCCTTAGGGCAAGGTTCCCAAGAGCAAAAAAAGAGCAACTTTCTCATCCGTAGCCCAAACCATGAAATCATCGATGGAGGAGAGATCCAATGGCCAAAGCCTCTTTGAAGAATTCTGATGTGAAAGAATTTTGCTCCATCTGTAAACTTCATCTATATGATAATTTTTTAGAACAGGAGCTTCGGGTTCTTGGTAATTCTTTTAGGAACTTGATGTCTAAAATGATTGAAGTATCATCAAGTAGACAAGCAGTAGTTTACTCAGAAGAAAATGCTAGTGCTTGAATGATAGATAGTATGTGACAACTAGGAATTGTCTGGAACTAAAGCATGAAAGAAAACAAAATTGGGGTCCCAAGTCTTTAACAGGGTCAATTTTGCTTTGCTTGTAGTGGAGACCAAGGAGTGCATTATTTTCCTGACAGAAAGGAACGGCTTTGGCTGCTAGAGGTGCTAATGTCATGGCCACCTTGTTCGACCTTTCTTTATCCCCGCAAGTAGGATATTTCATAACTCGGAACAGAGTATCATAACTAGACATCGAAGAAGAGGGCTCATCTTAGCTGTATGGGGGATCACAATCTTAGGTTTATGATTGCATAACCTCAAAGGTGGCTTAATGCTGTTGATTGAAGAGTTTTTCTTACACTGATGATGAGGGAAGACTTGAGTTCTGGGTGATCATCCAATTAGTTATAACTTTTCCTTTTTATATGTATTTATTTAACTGGTTGTGCTTGCGACCTCGTACCTTTTGAGTTTGAACTCCTGGGTTACTGTAGAGAAATTCTCTTCGATAGATTCTAAATTCAAGCTGACATTATCTTGCTTACATCTAATATTGTAATTGCTTTGAGATTCTTCATAGCCAAAGGTGGGAAGGATTCTACAGCAAAGGATAATATGATCGTTATTAAGGACCGTCCGTCGAGCATTTACAGAACCAAGTCTGTTGAAAGGAAACTATAGATAAGCATATCTCTAATTTCACCTTTACAATACCCGTATTTCCTCAGCAGACCCTCTTTCACAAACCCAGTCTTTTCCAGTACCCTCTGAGAACTTCTATTCTCCACCTCTACAAGAGCTTGAAGCCTAACCAGATAAGGAAGATCTTGAAAAACACTAGACACTGCCATCTTCGACGCAATTGTGGCTATTCCTTGTCCCCAATACTCAGCAGCCAATGCATATCCAAAGTTTGCTCTGCATCGATCGTCATTAGATTCCGGGAAGATGGAAATATATCCAATTGGACGATCATCCAGACATATGGACCGACGCCAAGGGTGGGGTATGGCAACCTTTTCCAGATGCGCTAATGCTTCTTCTCTAGAGGTAATGGAGTTCCACCTTAGATAACGGGTTACTCTATCATCACTGGCCCATTTCAGGAAGTCATCAACATCGGAAAGCTTAAAGGGGCGAAGGGAAATCCTTGATGAATCCATGAAGACAGCCAATAACAAACTCGATTTGGACAAATTAAGGAGGATGTTAAGGATACAGGCTAACAATCTGGCTACGCTCAATTATTTCACGACCACGATAAATAAATGTAATCCAACGTGGTGGGTGTGCCTGTATATATGGTCCGATTTTGAATGGTTGCGTGCAGGTCAAGTATCGGATCAACTAGCGTACAAATATAGAGGAGCCATCTCTTGATAAATAAATGTAATCAGATGCTGGGAGGAACCTGCCTAATTGTGGCGGGAAATAGTTTATTTATCTAGAGCAGTTGGGAGTCATTATTTTTGCTAAAGAGAAATTCTTAAACATAAAGGCAATCGTTTTCTTGACTAACCTCTGGAATAATAGTTTATTTATTCAGCAGTTGAGCTCAGAAATGGGCTTATGATATTTCCTCGAAGGAACTAGGATGAGGTCAAATTAGCTTTATAAACAAAACAACTTGGGATTAATACAAACAGTGAGAACGGCCGGGAAGGTATTTGTGCTTCGATTAATTAAATAACAAAACCATGGCCCTCGCGGTGGCGTTAGGTGCCGTCTCTAAAAATTAAATGACAGTGCTGGGATTGTTTATCTCCCTTTGCTCATCTCGTTTGGTCCCTTTGGGAACAACAAAAGAGTAATAAGAAATTTGAGGTCTGCGGAAATTGCAAAGCAAGCATGTTGACCGAAAGAAAGCATGATAGCAGTCCAACAATGGATGTAAAAGCAAGCTGAAAGTACAATATTTCAAGGCATGGGATCAGTAGATAACAGACTATAGACAACCAAATCTATAAATTTACCTTTGATATACATATACTTTCGCAGCACCCCTTCCTTGAGGAAACCCAGTTTTTCCAAAACCCTTTGAGAGGCTTTGTTCTCCACATCAACTCTAGCTTGAAGCCTAACCAAATCAGGAAATGACCTGAGCCCATCAGAGATTGCTATCTTCAACGCTCTAGTTGTCACACCTTGCCCCCAATACTTAGCCGCTATAGCATATCCGAGTTCTGCCCTGCATTTTTCATCTCCGGATTCTTGTCTGATAAACACAAATCCAATTGAACGATCATTTACACATATAGACCTACAGTATGGATGAGGAATGCAGAAGTCCTTGATGTAAACGAGGGCTTCTTCCTTGCAGCTGAAAGTGTTCCACCGGGTGAATCGAGTCACTTGATCATCACCTGCATAGCCCAAGAAATCATCAGCATCGGATTCCTTATAAGGACGTAGCGTAATTACTTCCGATGAAATATCGTTCTCCATTTCCTCAGCAAGGATTGATGATGGCATCACTACAGTACTCTTTGCCAGTTACCGTGAAATTGGCTTAGGAGCTCTCTAAGAATTTAATAATGGGGAATCAGCTACATCAGTAGTCAGTACCATAATTTTTTGAGAAGACAGGCTTTATAAAAAAAAAAGGATTCAATTACAGAACATGTTGAAAGAAGATAGAGCCTTCAACAACTAGCTAGATACGATATCTCGAGGGTAATATCCCCATCTAATCCAATATTAACTATAATTAAATTGGTAAGAATCATGTTTGACAAATTCAACAAAAACTTCACAAGGGTATAAATCTGATTGATGCTTACGATCTGTGATCTGGGCACGTATCCTATAATGCAGCACATCCTTGACAGATGAGAGGTCATGTCTATCTTGCAAATTGCAATACAAACAAATTTTAGTACCAAATTTCGTAAACTAGCTTAATAAAAAAAGCTCTAAATCGTTGTATGTTAACAAGGTGATATAATTCTTCCCTTGCTCTTTGATGGGAATGCTTGGAAAAGTGTGTTTTATTGCGTTGATCATCTAAGATTTATAGGCACAAGAGCTTGCGAGTGCTGATTTATTTTTTGCAACAAATCCCTTGAATACTCCTCTCCAAATTACAAAAGCATTATGCACATATCCCTCCTTTATCCAAGCGATATGTAAATCACCCTAACACCCTCATCAATAATGAATTAACCATACCACCATTGAAACCACGACCAGTCTGCAACAATGAGAAGTAGACCCCACCACTACTAACATAGGAATATGCGGGCTCCATCATCTTCTCGATTTAATAAGATAAGTGAAAGAGGAAATGAATTCTTGTGGAGATAGCGAAGAGAGAGAGCGGAGAATCTTTTGCAATTTGTATATATTTAGTTAATTGAGGGGCCTTGGTGCAACTGAGGGGTTTGTAGGCAAATATCCGGTGGATAGAGAAAGAGATGGTGTGGAGACAAAGGGGATTAGGTTTTAATGATTTCAATTTTTTCATAACTAATAATTTGAAACTAATTTTAATCTTGTGAATTGATTAAGTGTATTTTCTTTAAAGAGGGTGTTTGGAGTAAATTTCATTGATAATAATAATACAACATTGATTTATTAGGCTTATTTTAGAATGAGCCTCTAACAACGTACAGGAGAGGAAGTGACTGTATTTATAATTAAAATCGCAATTGTTACGGCATGCAGACCTGAGAGATTGATTTCCAGGAGTGATTTATATTTTTCTTTGTTTTTGTATTTTTAAAAAATTAATATTTTTAAATTATTTTAAAATAAAAAATACTTTAAAAACCAAGGTTACAGTCAATCTCATTTTTGGGCAACTTGAGAAGGGCCAAAAATAGTGATTAAGAAGATCAAAGGCTGATGCGCTCGTGGCCTAATGGATAAGGCGTCTGACTTCTAATCAGACGATTGTGGGCTCGAGTCCCACCGAGCGTGGTTCCGAGTAAGTGTCTGATTTTCCAATTATTCCTTTTCAATGTTTATATTATTTTAATTTTTAAATCCATGTATATCAGCGCTCTTTATACGGGGGAATATCAACCTGCCGCGTAGATAGGCAACCTGTGGTAAATATACCTAAACAGTTGCATTCCGTTCCTGATGCTTCCACCCCTGTGCCATTCGCCGGTGACCTTTGTTTTCTCTTTTCTTCTTTCTTTTGTTCTTTTTGCTTGAGTTCCAAACACTTTGTTTGATTTTCAGAGTCCGGGACCAACCCATATTTCTAAAATATTTAAAAAATTTTATTAAAAATTATATGTTTCATATTTTTAAATTATTTTTTAATATATTAATCTTGAAAATAAATTTTAAAAAATATAAAAAATATTATTTTAATATAAAAAAATTAATAGCCACACACCCAGACAAAACAAAGAAAGCAAAGGTTGTCAAGCTGCGTCGAAGCCTATAGCTTAACGTTTAAACAGACACGTGATAAATATTGTTTAATGAACTAGATAAAAAGCCATCGGGATCAGATTGTTTTCTGCAGGGCTACCTGTTTTTCGTCGAAATTCTATGGGTGATTGGGAAAATGGACTAAGACTAATCCAGTAATTTGAACCAATTCCCTTTTCAAGACCCCGCATTCCTTTTTCCAAGCCCTTTGCTTTCTCAAAGCTGGATTCGTTGCTCTTGACTACGTTACATGAATCTTCTCCTGCTTTTAATTTTGTGTTTGTGTTTTTTCATATTTATTTTTTGAAAAAAAATTTCATTTATTTTTTTTATATGCTTTTTAATGGCTTTGATACATTGACATAAAACTAAAACTAAAAGGATAATTTAAAAAAATATTATTTTAATATATTTTTATTTTTAAAATATTTAATGTATCTTTCATCCCAATACTCAAAACATCACTAATAAAAAAATAAATATTTAACATCACAGTATAAATTATTTTTTAAAAATATTTTTTTATTTGTAAATGCATTGAAGTAATATTTTTTAGAAAAATTATTTTAAATGTCTGTATATTAAAATGATTTTAAATAAAAAATAAAAAAATTATTATTTGTTTTCAAAAATATTCAAGGAGACTTCCTCTTTGGATGGAGTTCTATCTCCGTTTGCTAAAGTAAACAAAATCCCAGACAGGAGAGCGACCCTGCATCTAATTGGATTGCTAAGAGAACCAGCCTCATGAAATTGATTGAAAAATGACAAAACATCATAAAATATCTGTTTTCTAATTTAATTTAAAAACGCAATAGGGACCAAGTTAAAAAAATTTATTTAAAAAATATAAATATTTGGAATAAAATTGTGAAAGAGGATATTTATAAATTGCTGGACTCTATACTCTTTTATATTCTTTCAGGACGACAATGGACTTTATTTTTAAGACTTCGATATTTTTTCATATGCCAGCCCACAGCCCTCTCTCCAGTAAAAGAAGATTTTAAAAAATATCTTTGATTTTAAGTTATTTGTTTATAATTGTATTGTTGTGATGTATTAACATTAAATTTTAAAAATAAAAAAATATTATTTTAATATATTTCAAAATAAAATACAGAGATCTCTACTTTATGATCGTACGCCACGATCACACTGTAGACCATCATTTCTGAGCGGGCCCTCCATATTTCCTCTCTCTGCTTGACTTCCAAATCGGTCGCTGCTTTACTAGAACATTTATTCATTTTCAAAGGGTATTTCAGTCATAAAAAGTAAATACCATGAATTCACGCACCGAAACAAATGCTAGCATGGGACAACGACACAACTTATTATTGTAGTAGACTAGAACCAGTGTGGGCCTTCCTTTGTTTGCGGGGCCAGAAGTCTATTCTCCTTAAGTGGGACCCAGTTAAAAATCGTTAACTTCCAAATTCCCACGAAGGGCCTGGGTGCTGCACCAAGCTTGTGGGCGGCGCCTCCTGCTACGCCCGTGCCGAGTTTTCTTCTCCATAACTTGTTCAAAATCTTCGACTGGACTTCTGCTAGAGGCTGCAACTTCAAATTACAAGATAAATAAATGGAAGCGAATCTAGACGCAAGAGATTTTTATAGAATGCAAGTTAAACCCTTTCTTTCCATAAGATCACCAGATCTCGTATTAAGAGTTCCATGCTATAGATACGATGATCTTATTACACGAACATGAGTAGTCGCCACGGGAGGTGATAGTGTGAAAACGCGTGCTAAGATATCACAAAGAACAATTAGTCGCGAGATGAATGATTGTGGCGGGGTGGGAGGGTTCTAATCACTTGATGATTCATGGAAAGGGCTGCATATCCAATAACAAAATGTTTTAGAGGAAACGAAAACTCTTTTTCAAAGCTGTGTCTGATCTTTAAAAAAGAAAAGAGAGGAAAATTCAAAGATAAAAAAGAAGGGAAAATTCAAAGATGAAGCCATCGGCCTCTTACTGGCTAGAACAAGAGTCTTTTCCAATTCCCAACCATCTTAAATTTCTTTAACATTTACAATTTTCTCGTCGCCTGCCAACCGTATGTATCCTCGAATTCGCCCTTGATTTTGTAAAGCAACCCGGGGGGGTGGCAGATGGCGGAGCCAGAATCACATAGAGCTCGTAGCTTAGCTGATGTGAAGCTCGTTTATATAAAAATATAGAAATTCACGAAAGATTAAAATTAAATTCAGGTGTTTGATTAAATTTGATACAACATTGTAAAAATCAAACTCTCTTTCAACACCTGTATATATAAAAAATATAAAATATAAAAAACAACACAAAGCTTAATTAGAGTATTTTATAAAGCAGAGTAGTTACGTAATGAATTAAAAATAATAATAAACTTTTATACATAAATTTTATTTTTAAATAATAAATACTTTTTTTTGTTAATTTTTCCGGCCTGAATATAAACTAAATAAACTTATTTTTATTAAGTAAAACATTCTAAAAAATACTAGAAAATAGCAAAAAATTTATAAATAAAATTCTAAATCAACTAGAAATCAACTCAATTAGCACATAATAGCTTCTAGTTTACGTCACTAAGCCTTCTCTGTATCAAATTAATCTAAAAATATATAAATCTAAAAATTTAATTATATATAAAATAAAATCTCTAGAAACTTACAGCACAATTTCAACTTATATAATAAAAAAAATGTGTTCAATACATATGTAAATAGAAAAATAAATTGAATTTATAAGTCTCATGAAAAATAAAATCAAAATATTTTAAATTAACCCATCTTCTTTAATCTTCTGAGATTTTTATCCTGTAATAGATGCAATTAACAAATATAATAAATCCTTTAATCGTTGATTGGTATCATTAGCCTAATGAGGTTATGGCTTATCGAGTACTTAGCTTAGCCCCGTGAGGTGATGGCTATCCTCCAAGTTTCTATATATATATTTTTTTAACAATCACATTCAGGGAGAATATCGAGGGATTTTTCTTCCATGACCTGGATTTACGATGATTTTGCTAAATATAAACTCATTTTATTTTATGCATCTGAATTATAAAAACAAAAGCATTTTAATTGCTTTATCGTGACCGAAAGCTCACTAATTGAGTGGAGGGGCAGAGAGAAAGCACTTCGTGTTCGTGGCAATTCGAAAACCGACGTGATTGCCATTTGTAAGGCAAGGCAGCGGTCTGATCAAAACCACCGATTTTCCCATGCATAATTTCCTTTAAGATCCACCCCTCAAACCCACGAGCTCTTTCTTTGTTTTGACTGTACTCTTTGCTATTTCATGGCGATGTTTCAGGTCCTAATTATGGAAAGAATGAGATGGTGGGTTTAAAGTGTCAAAAAGTATTTTAAAAAGATAACCCACTGGAAGGAAAAGAGGGTAACATTCTAGGGGATGGGTTGTAATTTGTGGTTTTTACTTGGGTTTATGCTATGGGATCTTGTCTGTTTCTGAGGCTTTGAATTTGATGCATCTTTGTTTTTTTTAATGATAAAAAAAAAAACACTGTTGAAATATACGGTTGAAGGACGCATAAAAAGAAACATAAAGATAAAAAGAGAAAGAAAGCAAAGCCAGGAGAGGGAGGAAAGCAAAGAGAGCAAAACAAAAACACAAAACTTCTTTTGTCACTGGTGGTGTCTGAGGCATGCACGTCTGGTCTGTTGATCATGACTCTTGGGGGTCTCTTTGCATGTCTGTTCTATGAACTCATGGATTCCTGCTGATGAATCGAGATTTAAAGAGAGAGAACTTCGGGGAAAAAGTGAATCGTTTGCTTCCTCTTTTTTTTNTTCTTTTTTTTTTTTTTTTTTGTATTTCAGTTGATGTGTGGAAATGGAAGTGATGACAGAGCTATAGTGGAAGCAGAGGGGTTCTTGGATCCTATTGTCCGCTCTGTTGTTTCTGGGTTTACTAAATATTGTGATTGTGACTGTACTAGCACCAGTCTTTTGCATCTCTTTCCCTAGTATAAACCTTCAAAGAAGCCACTTATTCAAGAGTTTCTTTCATATTTCTGAGCTCGAAGCTGGTCTTGATCTTAGCCCCTGGAATTCACGCATACTTCTGGGTAAAAAGCAAAAATCCTTCCAGGTATATCTCCTGTCATTTTTATTTATTTATCTTGATTTTTTAATTAAACTTGGTGGCAAGTCATCATTTTTTCATATATATATATATATATATTCGTACTTACTGGGGTTATAGTATCCGATTTATGCTCAAAAAGAGATCAAGAGCAGCAACAAGCAAGCAAGCTCTAATGTCACAGCATAGCTCCATCCCATCTCCAGCAAACAAGTTCAGAAAACCCACTTCATTTCCGAAATTGCTAACCGCCTTCACGTTCAAGAACTTCTCAGAAACGTCTGAGGTAATTATGAGCCCAACTTCAATTCTTGATAGCAAGCCCTTCTCAGGCCTCAAAAACCCCTTCTGGCATGACCCAAACCCCAGTCCTAAAACCCCGGAACCTGAGACCAGGCGCCACTGGGACAAACTAGACTCCAAAGGCATTGGCCTTGGCATTGTTGATGCTCTTGATGATGAAAAAACTGACTCCAATTTGTCGAAACCGGAAAGCAGAACAGTTCTGTTTGGCTCACAACTAAAGATCCAAATCCCTCCCTTTCCCCCATCATTTCTTTCACCAACAGATCAATCTCCCAAATCTCCAGGTGAATTTGGTATTAAAACAAGAAACTCTCAATTGGGTTCTTTCTCTTCAGGGTATTCCCCTTCTCTAGTGAAAAAATCATTATTCGGATCAGCTAATTCGGGTATAGAAACTCCTAATTCTCCCCGGGTCTTCGCCGGGTGTCTTTCTGCTAGTGAAATGGAGCTATCTGAGGATTATACTTGTGTAATAACTCACGGGCCTGTTCCAAGAACTACTCATATTTTTGACAATTGCATTGTCGAGAGCTGCTGTGGTGTTGCTGGCTTCTCTACTTCTTTAAAGAAAGACAATAATAGATTTTTGGGTGATGGATCAAGTTACCCGCCTAATAATTTCTTAAGCTTCTGCTCTGCTTGCAAGAACAATCTTGAGCAGGGAAAAGACATTTACATGTACAGGTTAGTTCAACGCACGCATGTTTCTGCTTTCTTTCCTCGTGATTTACGTGAAAACTATGCTAAGCTTGTTAAAATACATCTTAAACATGGAAATTTGGCTCAAACATAGTAATATAATTGTAATAATTTAACAAATATTCCATCAGTAAACCTGCACATATCCTTTTCTTGGAATCCCATAACTATTTCCTGTTTTGGTAGGTAAAAATCTTGAACTGAAAGAATACGAATGTCTCTGGCATTTGACTGTCCTGCTATGATTTATTGATAGCACTTCAACTGTGTTATTTCTAGTTTCATCTCCGATTTCATACCAGTAAAATTAAGCTTTCTTTGAATGATTTAATTCTTTTTCCAGAGGGGAGAGAGCATTCTGCAGCAGTGAATGCCGGTACCAGGCGATGCAGTTGGAGGAGGGAATAGATGGAGTGGATCCAGATGATGCTTAATTATGGAACTTGTTCCTGATACTAGTTTTCATAATTTTGTGCAGTCTTCATTCCCTGAAAGGTGGGCCAACCCAGGAAATAAACCGACTGCTCTCTTATAAGGGCAACTTTGTAGGACTACTACCTGATTTTGTTTCAATTGGAGAAGGATGTAATTGATAAAAGCGTGAGCAAAGATGGTAGGAAATTCAATGCCATGCTCGAATCTGTTTTCATGTTTTCTCCCTTGTTCTTTCACTTCATTTCTCTCCTTGTAGAACCAGACAGCGACCCGGAGGCTGAAATATGGCCTGTAAATTTGATTTTAATGAAGTGATAATTTTGGTGAATGATGTTTGGTTTGGCCACAGCGTATGGCTTTGAGCTGGTGTGATGATGATGTGTAACTGAAGCTTACCTTATCTTTATTTTATATTACACTGTACCTGTAATTTATTAAACACAGGGCCCCTGTAGCAGATTCTTTTCTTTTCTGCGTCCTCTTCCCCATCTTCTTATTAATAATGTTATTGCTGTCAATACGTCCTGAATAAATAATTCCTGCATTAATTAGTGAGAGTCTGTCGCCCAATGACGAAAGCAACCCTTACAATTATCGAAGGGAACACTTCCAAGGGAATAATTCGCTGTTCTTTGCTATGCTCAGATATCAAATATATTAAATTATTCAGTGATGGATTGAATAATAGATCTTATATTATGCTATGCTATTGGTAAAACAACTTGAATTAATATTATTATTCAGAACATAACTTTAATTAAACATTCTATTTGGAAATAAAACTTAAAAAAATCCTAAGTAAATTGTTAATAAATAAATTATTTCTAAATAAAAAATCACGCACATGTCGTGAAAAATGAGAACAATGATAATGAAAATATTACATTGTTAGTCTTTCAATAACTAAAACCACTAAATAATTTAATCAAGATATATATATATATATATATAAGCTAATAACTAGTATACATACAAAAAATAACTGAGATTATTTATTAACAGTGTAATTAAATATTAGTAATATGAAATCTTAATGAATATAATTTAAATAATTAGTTTCTGAGATTACTCTTTAAAAATTATCTATTTTAGTTTTATAAATCTTAAAGCCACTAAAAACTTATATTATTATTAATTTTAGTATCAATAAAATTAATTAAATTATATACAAACTCGCACAGATGTTAATATAAAAAATTATTAGTAACATGAAAGCAGGGGCACCGGTGGATTGCCTTCAATAATGCTGGACAAGGTAAAGGTATGATCTTTATATACCTAAGCTATCTAGCCTTGCACCAGCCTGTCACGAGCAGGATCTCGTTCATTGCCTTAAATTTTTTATCCAGGATGTAGAATTATTGGCTTTTCAGCAAAAACGCTTGCCCTGGTGATTGTGCTTTAAACGGAGGAAAGCAGACCAGTTCGATATGCATCTTTCGTGAGTATCAGCATCTGAAAAAACAGAGTCGATGGTCTCATTAGGCGAGGAAGGATGGCCATGATGGCACAGAAGGATGTAATGACAATAATCAACAACACAAGGAGTTTTGCCATCAAGAAAAATTTCACAATGCACCAAAATGTGCGGACTGGAGTGGAGGATTATTTTTTAAAAACAACTTATTATTTTCAAAAACAGCTGAGTACAAAACTACTATTTAAAAATACGTCGAGTTCAATATTATTTTCTAAATATTTTTCCACATCATTCTTTCAAATTTTTTACTGAACTGTGTTAAAAACATTAAAAAACAATAACAAAAAGAAAGGTTTCGAACCAGGCGAGGCGGTCCTGCCATCAGAACTGCGTGCTCTCTGCCAGTGGCTAGTGGAGAGACCAGATAAGGAATCAAATTAGGACCAGAGACCCTTCATTCAGTCCAGGAGAGTTGAGACCCGGGAATTTCTATATTCTTGTAGACGTGACAGTATTGTGGTACCGGTTATGCTTTTTCGTCGCCCGTTACTGGCATGTAACGGATTCAAATGATGCTCTGTCTTGTTTTTTCTGTTAATGTTCTCCGGTTGTGTTCCATCTTGACTTGAAATGAGTACAAAGCTTCATGATAAATTTTTCCGTACTCTTATTTTTATTTTTTGCAGGTGTTTTCATTTTAGAGTTAATACATGATATTTTTAACCCTTTGCTTTGTATTTCTAAACTATCAAATCAATATCGTCGAAAATTAATTAAAATGTTTTGTATAGTTTTTGGTAATTTATCGTAAATAAAAAGGATATTAAGATCATACAGTATGGTGAAATAAATTCAAAATATTTTCAAAACACATCTTAAACACAGCATGTAATTCATGTGTATCCGTGATATGTTGCAGGGCTTAATTATTATTATTTTTGTAAGAGAATAATGTCTGAGGGTTGAGAAAAGAAGAAGAAGAAGAAATTATGAACTGGAAAAACTAAACAGAGAATTTTTTTTTGAATCAATCTTCTATTAGAAAACAAAAAAAGAAACCCAGTGTAATTTAGTTTCTGTTTTAATAGCTTGAAATTGATTGAAACAGATTAAACACCACTGAAAAAAACAAATATAAACATTAAATTTTCTTCTGGACCCTAAAATAAACCCAAAAACAATCGCCCCTAGATTTCTGTCTGTCGCCCGCTTTTTCTCTGTCTCTTGTTCTCTCTGTTCTTCCTTGATAACCTTTGTCTGTCTGTCTTATCGAACTACCCCCACCAATATATTAGAATGGGCAACAATAACTTTTCTTTTTTCGACTTTTTTTTATTCTGGAGAATTCTTGGCTTTAGAATTTGCAATTTTGTTGAATGATTTAATCATTGTCGTGTTGATCCTTTTGTTCCTTTAATCGGGACTGCTTCTTTTGGAATATGAGCTTTCTCTGAAATTGGCCCATTCAGACCCAGTGGTGGAGGGCTTCTGGTCAGAAATGATTGTGGTTGGAATAAAGTTGCTTATTATTGTTAAATCTGTCAATTTTAGGGCAATGTTTCGAAAAAAAAAATATTTTTGTTTTTTTATGTGTTAATATTAATAATAATTTTTTTAAAAAAATATTATTTTACAATCTTTTCAATTCTTGTGTTATTTAATCTCCTAGGATGGAATACCTGACACGGGACCTCTCATCAATCCTAGTAAAAGTTGTTTGCCTAGTTAACATAGGACTGGTTTGACCTAATTTCTTGTTCGCTTCGGTAATTCTAATATGGTTATTTACTTTAAATGAAAATCAAACTGAAAATGCTTCTAGCTTCAACAGACCTGAGTAGCTCGTTCACAATTTTATCCTCTCTTACCTTGTGTCGCCTCCCAGATTGACGGAAACGCTGTCCCTTGTCTCTCTAAAAATAAAAAAACTCGCCGGGGACCACGTCGGAAACTAGCTTGGGGGGAGGGCATGTCTGTTGATGTCGCCATGCCCACGCCGTCTAATCAGCGTGACAAAAACCAGGGCTCGTTTTTGGATTCGACCGGTAGTAAGTCTATACTCATGAATGACGATCAGAATATGTCTATAGTGATTTCGTGTTTCTTTTGATATCCCAAAATCAACTCTAACTGCACTTGCCGACTTCTGTCTTTAAGATTTAACGGCTACTTAAGTTGATAGATTAAGAGACATTTCAGAGATTAAACATGAATTTAAATAAATAAAAAAATCAGATCAATTGACATTCATCACGAGCTAGAATTTAGGGTTTTCAATCTTAATAATTTAAAATTTTCAAAAAAGATTAGGATTCCTAGAAGCTTTTCGTGAAGATAAGATATCGTATTTAGCACACCTGTGTTCATGCTAGATTTTAACAGAAGACGTTGACGGAGAGAGGGGTATACCTATTACTATGCCTAAAAGCAGATTTATATCACCAGTAGAATAGGCTTTGGAGTGGGCTTGTCACCAAATAGCAATTGTGTATTTTGTTCAAGGTGTATTGGGCCTTGCCAGGCTCGCCGTCAGTTTTTACTCGATTAGATCCTGCTGAGGTATGTTGTCCTGAATGTCTTATATATCATAATTGATGGCGAAAATAGGTAATAGTAGAGTTTTTATCCGATTAATGATCATGTTATCTTTGTTTTCTCACCGGTGGTCCATCCTTGTCTTCAATTTGATGACTGTTAATTTCATGAGTTGTTTTATTATCTGACCGCGGACAAGGTTCAAGGCAGAGCCGGCTCGAGTACATGAGCATTTTGACTCTCTTTTTATATAAGAAATATTTATTAATTATATTTTATAAAATATTTTTTTAATTAATGAAAAAATTCAAATTCAAAATAAAAATTGCTCAAAACTTTACCTGTTATATACATAAAAAATAAAAATAAAATATTTTTTAAATAGTTTAAAAAATTTCATTTATAATTTTATTCAAGTTGTTTATAGCTTTGTTAGTTGAATTTTATTTATTGTCTATATATTTTACTTTTCCCTCTCAATTCATTAGGAGCAGGTAACCGTTACATTTCTGCATATCTTTCAAGTAATTTTTTTTTCGTTGCAGTGATTCTGTTCCACTCTTTGGTTATCGGAGAAGGTCGTACTTGTTCTTTCAGGACTTCTTGGTGCACTATCTTGGAGTTTGATGTCTGCCTTTGTTGATAGCAAGTACAGTGCTGCCTTCTCTAAGCTTCTTGGATCACTTTCTGTTGCCTTCTTGGACCACTTCTTGGAGTTTGATGTTGTTAGTATCTTCAATGCCAGGAATTTATTGAAATGCCAGGGTGCATATGCTCATCAATATTATGGATTAGTTAAGAATCTATGGCTTCTTGGGAGAATAAAATGTGTTTATGACTGAATGTAATGGTTCCAGTTTAATTGTTCATTAAAAGAAGCTAATGCTTCAAAATATAGAATTAATTACGAGCTAATTGGAATTTTGTTTTGCATTAACACGATGCCAGCCGCTGATTACCTGACAGTGTCAAACTCAGGTTTACCCCTTTCTTGAATGATATGGTTGTGGGCTGTAGTTTAGGGGGGTGGGAGGCTTGCAGAACTGATCAGAAAATTCATGTGAGGCTGGTGCTATGCCTACGAAGACAAGTTTTTTTATGTTTTTAAGGATATTGATTTTCATCTCCTGTGGGTTATATCAGCTATCTTTGTCGTTAGTGTGTGCTTGCCAAGAAAAGAAATTCTGAAGGTAGAGGCGTAGGGTACCCTTTCTTGAAAGGCAGAGGCTAATTAAATGACAGTGATTTGCATTGCAATTGGCTTATTGTGTAGGTTGTGGATTCTGTGGTGGTAAAGAGGTCTCGTGGTGAGTCACGGCGTGTCAAGATCTCTTCAGTCTATATGTTGGGGGTAATCGGCTTTTGGTGGGATTGTGAGCTCTTACTTCGGTGGCTCTCTGGTAGATGCTTATGGTGTAAGGTGCATGAAGGCGGTTTGGATAAATGTAATCTCTTGGTACTAATGACAATTAAATTAATCAAACAAGTGCTGATTTCTTCAATCTCAGGTTTGTTTTTGGTGTTACAGCGTTGCTAACTCTGATAACATCTGCAGTTGCTGTTCTTGTGTTGCAAGTTGGATTTCAAGGGAATTAACCAGAAGAGAACCCAGGGAGTGAGCTAGGGTGGCGGAGCCGCAGACTGCCCTTCCAGTTAACACAGTATATAGATAGGATAACAGAAATGTGACAGGAGGAAGAAGAAGACGAAGAAGAAGGAAGCAGAACACGAGAATTTTAATTCATTTCATCATGCCTTCTTCTGTTACAAGCTCTGTTACAAATATAGCTGATGATAGATTATAGAATAACACCAAGCCTTGGTTACACGTGTCCAAATGATAGTGAGAACAACTGAAATGAACTACCACAGGTGCCGCGTGTTGGCTAGTGGCTTCTTTTATTTAAACGGTGCGTGTTGGCTGGTTGAAAAAAATGCAAGTGCTGAAAACGCCGCTGTTTCAATAACGGTCTTCTGTTTTAAATTTCTTCTCCCGACAACGGTGCTCCCTGAGTTGCAACATCTACTTGTGAAAGAACAGCGTGTGCTTGGTTCCACAAGTGGAGTGAATCTTGCTTTGACTGGTCCTGGTTTCCAGGAAAGCTCAAAGCATCATATTATTCAGTTGTGATTACCATTACTCCTTATCTCTTCAGTCCAATGTGTTCTTTCCCACATTATTTATTTTCCTGTGGCAGGCAACACCGCAATCAGACTATGCCATGTTTTATTTCACGTATTTGCGTGATGATTAGCAGTACTCCTTAACGTTTAAATTTTTGTTCTCTACTCAAGAGTTCTGATTGCTTGTGATATCTAAAAAGTTCTGTTTCCAGCACAAATAAAATTGGTTTTACCCCAGAATTTCTTGGACCCGTCAAGCTTGTTACCTCAGTTGCATCATTGCTTGGGATTGGGCTGTATAATGGCTTTTTGAAAAGCGTTCCTTTGCACAAGATCGTGTCATGATCTACTTCTGTTCAGGCTAAGCGGTGGATGATTGTGCATGTTTAATGGATTCTATTAGATGTATTCATTCTTTTGCTAATGTTTTGTCTCGGGTTTTCCTTGTTACTGGTTTACACAGAAAGTTTGGGATAAGTGATGAGTGGTTTGCTACTGGAGATTCTTTGATTCTAACTGTCCTTGGCCAGGTAACATATAGAACTCTGAAATTGTTTGTTCTCTGCATGTGGCATGCCAATATTTAATGCGGAAGACAAGCGTTTTATGCCTGGACGCTTTCTACTCCCAGTTCATGGAAGCTTTTTGTCTTTCTTTTTTTCTTATTTGGGGGGTGGGGTTTGTTATGGTTTGACATTTACAGTGATTTTGAGCATTTCTTTCTACCAAGTGTGTTCCAAAAGGACCAGGAGTTATCCTTACATTCAAACTGTTTGTGTTGTCTCTCTAATACATCCGCTTTAAGGAATGGTTTTAGTTATTAGTTGGATATTTAGTTCCTTATGTTTGTGTTGTTAGCAGGATCATTCTGTTGTGGCATTGTGGAGGTTCTGGCATCCATTTCATTAACATGAGCTATATATGTTTTCTTTAGCTGCCTATTTTCACATGTCAATTTTTTTTTTATATTTCTTATCCCTTGCAAGGTTGATCTGCAAAAGTCATACACCGAAGCAGCTAAACTAAACCGAAGCAGCTAAACTAACGAACTATTTAGTTTGCAGACTTCTTTCATGCCAGTTGCAGGCTTCTTTCATGCCAGTTCTTGTGCTAGCAGCGAATTAGTTATATCCAGAGGGCATGGAAGCGACACTTTTTGCAACCCTTATGTCCATTTCAAATAGAGGGAGTGTTCTCGGAGTCCTGATTGGTGCTGGTCTGACGCAATTCTGATGTCATTTCAAAGGAAAGTAGAGATACAGAGATGAAGTACAACTGAACCTGGGATGATTGCTTCCTAATTATCCAGTGTACATGCACGCTTCATCTTTCAGTCCGTGGTAGTAACCCTGCTAGGAAGCTTTTTGCTTGGCTGTAGATTACATTTATTACAGAGGGAAATTCTGTAAATGTCTCGAGGTTGAATACGCAAACTATAGAGAGATGATCCAAGTATTCTTTAATTCTAGGGACCTCAGCTAATAGAATGTAACAAGCGCGCTGTAATGTAATGGTGGAAGAAATTGCCTTGCCTCCTGCCCGGCGGTTGATGCGTTGAGCCCTAAGTGCAACATAGCCAGGCCTAGTGGCTTCCAAGCTCGATATTAAGCTGGGCTGATGTTATCGGGTCAACCGTCTTTGATACAGGCTGCTCAACGGACCATCGGCCTTAAACGCGAGGCAGGGCAGAATGGTGCTAAAAAGCCTGGCGATTGACTGCCCTAATTGCCCTCTTAAATTATATCATTCGACCCTTCGCATGCTATAAAGTGAAGAGAATAAGAAAAGAAATTTGGGACATGTTTGTTTTTTTAAAAAAAGTTTTTTTTAAAAAAAAATTTAATTTTTTTATGTTTATTTATTATCAGAAAAGTTAGTTAACGAAAAATATTTTTTAATTAACAAAAAATACTTTTCAGTTAATGAAAAATACTTTCTAGTCAATGAAAAACACTTTCTGGTTAACAAAAATATTTTTTAGTCAAAAGTTTTTTGACTTAATTTTCAGAAAAATATTTTTTTTTAGCTGTGTTTGTTTTTCCAGAAAGTGATTTCCGAGAAAATACTTTCCAAACTTTCTTTTATTTGTTTTTCAAAAAATGATTTATAAGAAATCACTTTCCAAACTTTTTTATGTTTGTTTATTATTAGGAAAGTTGGTAAATGAAAAACACTTTTCAATTAAAAAAAATTAGCTTAATTTTCAGGAAAGTGTTTTTCTGAAAAATTTGGGAAGAAAACACCTTTTGAAAGTTGTGAAAAATTTAGAAATGTTATTATTTATTGATTATATCAAATTTGATCCTCAAACTTTTGATTGCTATATATATTTTGTTTTGAATATTTATTTTTCAATTTAATTTCTTAAAATTTAATTTTTATATTAACTTTGGTCCTCATTTTTATAATTATCATTTGTTTTTCTCCTATTATTTTTTTATTGAAATTTTTTTCTATCAAATTTGATCTTCATTCTTTTAATTGTTATTTATTTTATTTGAAATACTTTATGAAATGTTAATTATTATTATTTTAATTTTTTTATTTTTTTTCAGATTTGATCTTTATTATTTTGATTATTATTTATTTTATTTGAGATAATTTATGAAATTATTTTGTTTTTCAATTTCATTATTATTCAACTTTTTAATTTGTAAAATTTATTTCTTATTATTTTAATAAATTTGAAAAAAATAAAATATTAAAAAACTATTTTATAGTTTATTTTTTATAATATAATCAAATATTAAAAAGTATTTTTCAAATTATTTTTTATAATACTATTGAATATTAAAAAATACTTTACTTATCGAATAACGGAGTTGTTACGTCGTCCCGAGAAAATTCCATCAAAGCACAACTGCTCGTAAAAATAATAAAGGGGCCTTCGACCCTTCACAGATGCTCAATCAATGCGACTGTGGCATTGTTTTGGTCGGGCAACTTGCAGAATAAAACGACAATGTTTTTTGTGATTTTTAGGGGGGGCACCACCCTAAAGAGATCCGAAGTTCTGTTAGATGAGGCCGAAGATTAACCCACTCATGGGAAAGGGACGCTGACCATGCGGCAGACTCACTGAGTGCTCCACGTGGTACGGTCCTACAAAATACAAATTATCATATCCTCCCCCGTTTCCATCTGTCCCAAGAATCGCCAAGAACTGAAAATTGGGATCCTCAATTAAGAATGTGTTTTTATACACGGCAGCGGCTGCATTTTGAAAAACCACAAAAATAAATCTTTTGGTTACTGTCAAACACTAATAATTGTAATGGTGAGGAAAGGCCTGGTTAACCAATGCTGCCTCCTCTCTTCTGTTCTTTGTTCTTTGTGCTTATTGGATTCTCTTCTCCTCTGCTTCTCTCTCTGGTCTGGAGGATATAGTTGAAGATGATTTCCTTCTCCTTTTCCTTCACCTTTAAACTACTTCCTCGTCTTCACTGTCTACAGGCATATAAATAATGGAGAGTGACAGGCATTCCCCTTCACTACTAACCTGCCACTACTCTTCCCCTGCACTGCTCTTCCCCCTTTTCCTTTCTCTTCACCTTCATTTAGGCTGTTCTCCACTGTTGAGTCAGATTGGATATGTGCTGGATTTATCCAATCCAGTAAAATAAAAAATCTCAATAAAATTTTTTAGACACTGTATTTTTTTTAAAAAATAATGTTTAACGGTAATCAATGTCATTATATAATTTCTTTAAAAGGTGTTTATTTAATAATATAGTATTTGCAAACTTCAAGGATATTTTAATTTTATTTTAATAATATTTTTCTTGATGTTTTTGTACAATCAGGAAGTCATAAAAAAACAATAAAAATATTTTATATAAAATATTATTTATTTTATAAAATAATAATAGTGGTTAAATTTACAATATTAAAATTAAAAATTATTAATATAAATATATATTTTTTATTTTATAACCTCAATATCAAAAATATTTTTAACTAACTATATTAAATTATTTTTTATTCAACTTTAATTTTAATTATATTTTTAATTAGATATATATAAATACTAAATAACCTCAATTAAAAATATTTTTTATAAATTAATATTTTTCAAATTACGGTAATAAAAATTACCACATTACTGAATATGGTACTATTTTTTTGCATCGGAACCAGAGGCACGTCTCAATTCTTCGTGACCAAGCATCCGTGGCCCATCAAGCCAGCACAAATAGAAGAATGTGTCGGTGTAAATTTTTTTTTAAAAAAATTTCTTTGTTCAAAGTATAATAAAATAATAATTTTTTAGATTTTTTTATTTTTAATATTAATATATAAAAATCATTAATAAATATTAATTTAATATTTTTTCATATTAGAAATATACTCAAGTACATGTAAAAATACATTTTCAAATACATTATACTAAGTTTCCTCTCTTGCCGACAATCCATGCATGCTATCCACGTCATCATCCTTCTTTTGATTTTATCAAAGTAACCATGCACATCAATTTGAGTAAAACTTCGTCACTAGGATGCATAATTGAAAGCTTAAATTAATTCCACCTCCTGGCTCTTTGTGTATGGTATTATGCCCCAGAGAGCTTCTGCCTTTGATTTGAACATGTTTATTCCAGTCAAAATCAATCAAATTAACAGTAACTGAGTTCTGGTTCCGATGAGGCCACAAGTCCACTGTCTCAGATATTCCCGATTAGTTCTTGTTCTTGAAAAACAACCCTTTTCAAATTGAATATCAAGTGGCTATACAAATCATCCATGAGCTCTTTAAAACTCCATTTTTTAATGAACTAAATCAAGTCTAAGCTAATTATCTCAAATCTTGAAGGTGATATAATGGATAACACACATATTGTCGAACTGAAACTGAATGCTTCGCTCCGCGTAGACCAGTAGAGATCACTTGGCCTGGCACAGAGATGCGTGTGAATATTTATATCTCTTGCATGCTACAGTATGTGTGTGTGCATGTATAGCAGAAGCATAGAAACTTTCAAAAACCGATGGTTATACCAGTCTAGGATCTCCATTGATCATCAGGTAGCAGAGCGATCACGAAGTCAACAGTTTTGGAAGAGGGGGAGATGGGAGTTGAAATAGTTGTTGAGTCGCTAATGATTGAAGCAAATTTAATAACAAAAGGCCGAGCAAACACATGATACTGCGAACAGATTGAATAAATAAAGAACTGCACAACCACAAAGGTTTCACATCCAATCATTGCAGGCCCATGGTTCTGTTTGATCCGCTACGTTCTTTAATTTGAGGTCTGTTTTGTTCTTCTTTTGTAAATTAATGTTGAGTTTTGATAGATAAATAATAGCCATGTTGATCTTGAGGTGTAGAAAAGGTGATTAAGGATATTTCTTTTCTTTTTCAGTTCTATAATCTGAGCCTTCCATCCAACGTTAAGGAAAATTTAATATCCCTCGGTAGACCAAAATAATATAAAAGATTTATTTTTGAAGTGACATACAAACAAAGATCTGGTCTTAATTAATATATAAATTGATATTTTAAAAATATCCTTACTTCTTGAAAAATAAATAAATTATAAATTTCACTAAATAATTAACCATGTTAATATATTTTTTTAATTATTTTATATCAATTTAGTGCACGGTGCTGATTGGCTGGACATAATGGGTGCAATAAAGTTTTCATTCAGGAGGTACTTGAAAGTTAGTAGTGATTATTTTTTAAAATATTTTTTATTTTAAAATATATTAAAAAATATTTTTTATTAAAAAAATTATTTTTTAGATCAGTATNCAACGTGTATCATTCAAGAATGGACTATTTTTTCTTAATCTGATTTTTTATCTTTGCTTTTTTTTTAATTTTATCTTTTAATATTAAAATTTTAATTAATTTTATTATATTGAAATTTTAATTAGTTTTATCGTATGATATTAGATTTATTATGATTTATTTTTGTATTTTTTATCATGTAATAAAATATAAAAAAATAAATTTAATTTAATAAATTTCATAATTCAAGTTACAGATAACTTAGTTGAATATGATTTTTTTTTGTTTTTCAAGATTTATCTTATAAATAAAATTATATAGAGTTAATTTTTTAATTTAAAATTTAAATTTAAATAAAGAGTTATAGTCAAAAAAAATTTAAATTTAAATTATTATACCAGATTTAATAATAATGTGATATTTTTTCACAATTTAGATGTTATTTCTTAACGCTCATTTTTTTTTTAATTTTTTAAAATCAAAACTGCAGCAGAAACAGTGTAAATAAACTAGTACCAGCTAATTAATTGAGTACCCTTTTTTTAAAAAAAGGGGCTCTACCAAATTCAAGAAAGCCGTACTAAATAAACTCATGCGGCAGTGCAAAATTAGACAAATTCACCTTCTAAGGCAGGAAAAAAAAACCCAGTTAATTAGTGAGATCATTATTCTTTTAAATTTTTGTATTTTGAAGGACAATTATGATAATGGAAGACAATTGGCAAATCGGAGAAGATAATAATGACTGAGTAGAGAATTTGGATATGGTCAAGCAAACAGCACAGCAGCTTATTCTTAATGGGAGGAGGTGACAAGAAATCCTTGGCTGTGAAGAGAATGCATGTGGGATGCCATGTGAAGAGCATTGAATTTTTAAAAAACTCGAACTCCCCACTATTTTCCTCTTCCTTTTCTTTCTTTCTCTCTCTTTTCTACCCTGCCTCCATAAGATCATGGAGAAACCAAACAAAATCCCATGTGAAGAATCATTGACCCTCGGAACAATGGATACAGAGCTAAAATCCATATGTTGGAAATGGGTGGGGTAGGGAGGAATTGGTAACCATGTATTATTTTTGGATTGAATCGGGTTTTTCTTAAAAAATTAATTATTTTAATAGGTTGATATTAAAAATATTTTTTAAAAATTATTTTTTTTTATGTATTTTCAAGTAAAAAATATTTGAAAAACAAACACATCAAAATAATCTAAAACATCAAAAATATATTAATCCTGAAATAAAGAAAAAAATCAAATATTTTTAAAATGTAAAAATATATAAGATAATCACCATTGTGGCCACTGGAAATATTGCCGGACATCTACTGGACAAGCCTTGCATGTCAGTATGCTCAGCGATGGCCTAACTCCATAACTTAGTCAATGCTTGAATTCAAATGCATTGGATGCTTCAGGCCAAGCAGCCCCACATGCCTGGCCATGGCTTGCCCGTGGCCTATTGCAATTTGCGACATGTATTCTATTCTTTCGTTAAGGACACGAAGCTTGACTGCATGCAGTTCCTGATTCACATGGGAGAAGACAATGTACGTATAATAATAGCCAATGCCTAAAGTGTTCAGTGCAAAAAAATGGATGTTTACTTTTAATTAATCGCAGCATGCACATAAACAATGTATCCAAAATTCTATGAAATAAAACATGATCTTGCTTAGATAAAAAAAAAAAAAAAAAGAGCTTGAGGTTGAAGGTTTTGTTTATATATGTCCCTTGAGGCCGCCCAAGCGCGCGCCCATATGCCAATAGAATCTAAGGAGAGGGGCATGAAGTAGTAGCTATTTTCACAGAGAGAGAGGGGGAGAGAGAGAGAGAGAGAGGCATGAAGTAGGAGCTACACATTTATCCCTTTGCATTATAATTATCGGATTTGAGTACATTATTCTTAATTTATTTAATTAAATATATGCATCGATTTTTTTTACTTATAATCATGATTTTTTTATTCAAAAAATATGTTAGAAAAACTTGCATATTTATTTTTTTATATAATAAAAATCCAATATAGAAACTATCAGGTAAAATTAAGAGTGATATTATTAAACCAATTGGCAAAGGATAACGTGATAAGCATTTTAACGAACATTTTGACCAGAGACATGTTAACCCTAAATTTTTCAAAGGGCAAGAGTGCATAGGTATGATTGAGGTGAGGAAAAGATGGAGCATAATCAGCGTTAATTAATCAAGTTAGGTGTCGATTGCAACCAAACAGGTCCTAATAAACAGGATACTAGGTGTTAGTTGAGACAAGAAGCCTAGCCCCTCCATGATTACCCTTGTTGCATGAAACGAGCTCCACTGCTTGGGGATTCGGAGAAAGCCCAATGTAAACACTACTTTTTTATAATTAATTTTATTAAAAGCATGCATCATCAATCAGTAACAAAATTTAATATAAAATTTCTCCAGCCTATCCTTCTCTCTAATTGGATTTTTATATATTGTAACTGGTTCTTTGCAATAATTGAACTAATCTAAGCCCTTGATCAGAGGGCTTTTTTTCGGATATAATATAAAAAAACTCTTCCTAGCGGTAATTAATCAGAGTATTAAATTTATCAATCAATACCCTCTTTTGACCTTTTTTAGAATTTGATAACAATCGCCCTTTATTTTGTTGACTGCGAAATGTGCCTGCTTAAAAAACGCAATCATTCGGAAGTTATATACTGTGTATATATATATATATATTATATATATATATATTCTGAAAATAAAATGTTATACATGCAAATTAACACGATGCCATGCTAAAACTCTATGCAAACAGATAAGTTGAGCGATAAACGATGAATTATACGTTTCATAAATGTTAAATATGAAAAGAACAATTGCACATTGATTACTTATTCTGAAATGACGTACGTATATGGATTACAAATTTACAATCTCATCCAAATAACATGAATCCGGCCTCAGCAGATTTTCCTTGGGAATTATATATGATCACATCGAGGCAGAAAACACATGATGGTTGAGATATGGCAGCGATGACTAGTCAACATGGATCAACCTATCGTTTTAAATTGTACAGCTATCTTAGCTAATTCAGTATCAGCATCAATATAATTCCTTCGGGCTCGGTGCAAAGCCTTTGAAGAAAACCAAGATCTTCACAATGTATCCTCACATTAGCCTCTGCGTGCTGTAATTATATTTATTTATCTTATCCAATCAAATCAAAGACAGATTATTCCCATGCATCTTCAATTTTTAATTTTAGCAAAAACAACGCAACCTAGAATTACAAGGAGTAAATATGTTAGAGGTGCAGTTAATTTCTTGTTATTAAATTAACACATGACAATATTCATCAGATCACTGATTAACTATATATATATATATATATATAGTTTCCTTTTTATCATAAGAAAAGAGATTCAAACCCGGAATCTGTTAGAAAAGAAGAGGAATAGTAGTGTCAATTAAGTTACAAATTCATTGATATATAAAAAGATTAANATATATATATACAATCAGCCATTTATGGTTATAAAATTGAGAAGGCTAGTGCCAAATTGTAGTCAAAATGAATGAGAATATAAACTACATGCAGTGGTTGGAGGTGAAAGCAACTTGGTAGCATGGGCAGGCAGAAAGTAACACTAAACCAACCGCAGAATTAAGAAGATGGAAAATACTAGAAAAACCCGCAATAATTTAAAGCTTCTCTTCCGATTATGCTAAGACAAGGTCAGTCTTACGTCACCTAATTTTAAAGGAAAAATAGAGACACTACGATATAACAACACTCCTAATTAATCTAAAAAATAAAAAATATAATATTTACATATATTTTTGAACTAAAAAATATTTTAAAAAATAACTATTATCACTTTTTTTTAAAAAAAAAATTCAGAACAAAATGGCTTAGTATCGAGCTGCAGGAATTAGCATAAAAAATTGAACTAACTCGTGAATCATGGACGTGAACAAAACGGCAAAATGCTCCACGAGTTATGCAATAATTTGCATGGAATGAGGTGATGTTGGCTAAAATTGCAATAAATTACAAGCTCACACACAAACACATGTGTGTAATTCATAACCACTTAAACTTAATTGGGACTTACGTAAAACGAGTTCTTTCAAGATATTAAAGAAATATAACTTTTTTATATAAAGGAAACGATTTTCATTTTATATATAAGACATGATTAACATATATATATATAGATGCGTATGTGTGAAACTTTGACTATAATCGCATGAACCTACCTTCCACATTGAAAACAAGTCTGAACTAATAGTCGTGGCCAAAAGTTTAAATTATTGCAAGACAAGATAGAGGTCGATATCCATACCCAGCTCGTCAATTCCCCTGTTTGGTCACATTCAACTGTCCATAACCACAGAACTTCTCTTTTCCAGCATTTATGTCCAGTAGATTAATAGGATTGATCCACTCATGCAGAAAATCTAAATTATTGTTATGAATCTTTTGCATACAAAATTTAGACTTCACAGCACTTTACCGCTTTAACTTCTCCTAACCCGTTGTCCCTATAAAGAAATTTCCTAACCCATTTTCTTGGCAACAGCATGAATATATTCACAAAAGATTCACTAGCTAATGTAAGTTAATTAACATATCAAGCAAAATACACTATTATTTCTATAATTATTAATTTAAATATATTACTGGCCAGGTCGAGAAAAAACATCCACTGAAAATATGCTTTATTACAGAGAAATTGAGACTCTTGTAAAAAAAAAACCCTGTAAAATAAAGAAAAGTCTCTTGAAATGATAGAGTACCTATACTCAAGTTAGCACGGATAATGAAGGAAAGAACTTCGTAAGATTGTTTTGTATGTGTTTTAAGAGCAAAATTTAAAAAAGTGAAAAAAGTCTATAGAGAGAGAGAGAGAGTATAGACCTTATCTTAGGACTTAAAACCCTTTTATATTACCTTGAATTCACATGTGTTTGTCGCCAAAAAGGTGCAAAATAATAATTTTTGCATAATATATGTAGTTTTGGTTCTATTAAAGATTAATAATATCTTTTCTAAATGAAACTATCGTAAAGATGATCTTCAAGAGATGAATTTTGCACTTTGTGAAAAGTGGTCATATAGTCGGTTTAAATGATGACACTGGACATACGGCGACATTAGACATTAACAACATATATTATTAGTTAATGAAAAAATTTCTTACTTGTATGTTGTTGATGGAACACGATTTATATCAGTATTATTAAATATCTGATAGAAAGATAATTGCTTCTAGAACAAGCCTACAGTTATGACTTCAATATCTAGTATCTTGTGGTTTCGCGTGGCACAGCTAACAGGACTGAGGTGTTGGGTGAGTACCCAACAGTACCACCCAAGTCTAACTCCAAGAGGTGTGCCTGGTCCCTTGGGTTCTAATTTCTTTTTAAATTTTGATTATTTTTTTCTATTAATGCATATGAAAAAATGGTTTTTTTTATTAATACATGTGTAAGTAATATTATCCCTCATCAACATGTCTAAAGGATATCTCCTCTTGTTAATGCATATATAAATTATTTTTTTTTATCTCTTATTAATGTTATAAGATGCTAAAAAAAAGGTTTATAAATTATAAATGTTTCTTAAACTATTGAGATAAAAACTTCAAGATTTTATATTAAAAAACATATTCATATTCAACATAAAAAACAACCTTTTTTTTTCTTGGAATTTAATATTTTCTAGTGTATATTTTTTTTATAATATTACTGATCTTAATTATCATATGAGGGTTCTCAAAAGAATTTTTTAAAAATATGTAAAGAAATTTATCAAGAATTTTTTTGAAAAAATAAAAGTTTTTTAAATGAACATTCGACAATCATAAAAAAAAACCCTTATTCTTAAGCATATATAAGATTCTGAGACATCATTATCAACTGTTCTGTGAAATGGGATGTATTATTCATCCATCAAAGCATACCAAATGCTTTTAGACAGTCACGGTTTACGTCCAGAAGCATAACATTCGAGGAGGGACGCATGACTCATAATATATGGAGGAGAGATGCACAACCGGTCCCGGATTTTGTTGAGGGTGCAGCTGCGTTTTGCTGCTAAGCTTAAAGTTTATGTCTCATCACTAAGTTTACAAGCTAATAAGAAATCATTACAATGCATCAAGTAAAAATCATTTCATGGTTCATAATCAATTAAAAATTCCTTGCATGACAATAAAGAAAGACTCGGGACGCAGGTCATCCCATGCCCTGCTAACCAGTACATGTAAATGGCCGTCAATGATCACATTTGTGGTTTGCTGAGGTCAGTATTATATTTTCTTCTTCCAGGATAACGTGACACCTTCTTCCTCTTTTATCTACCACCCTTATGTTTAAATAATAATATTGCAAGATAATAAAAAATACTTTTATAACGAGAAACTAGAAAGTAGACAGTACTGTATATTCGTGAGCGTTGTTACAGTTCTCTCGGAGCGCATACAAGCACACATTATCAACGATCCTTGTTTTTTTAACTGATAACCATAGCAAAATCATATCCATTGGATCCATCATTGGCTGTTGAACCACCCCAAGGGCAGTCAGTCAATAAAGTGTGATAGTGATGTTGACTTTATTGCTAATTTTGGTACAATCAAACGGTATTCATTGAATCAGAATGCTAGAATATTATCAGGTTAGTATTGTTTTTTAAAGAATTTTTTTTGGTTCAGAATGATATTTTTTAAAAAAATTATATTTAATATAGCATACAAAAATATTTTAATAGCATAAAAAAATAATTAAATTTAACAAACATTCATTAAACACGATCCCAAACGGGGGATAAGAAAAGAAACAAGCCCCTGTGTACCGAAAACCGAGAAACTTAACAACCCTAAGCCCAGAGGGCAAGCTAAGGCCTAGCCTAAAAAGTTCCGAGCCAGAGACAGACAAGTCATGTAAAGCCACTAGCCAAGACAAGCCCTATTCATAACACCAACCGAACGTAACTGTCAATCAAATAAAGAAAAACTACTACAAGTGTCAGAACTTATAATTACGAACAAAATGACAAAAGGCTCAAAAGAAATGGTTTTATTGAAGTCCTCTGAATTTAGATTTAAATTCTAGGAAGGGCAACTCTTGAGGCCCCCTCCGACCACCTTGTCTCAATTGTCACTGCTCGATGTCCCTTATAACATGGAGGAAATTATGGTAGCTTTCCCTTCTCTTAGCCCTCTCTCTTCCAAACCAACCATAAAAGCTCTCACATAACACCAACAACACACACTGAGTTCTTGTGCCAAAGAAACCCCGTCAATCACAAAGAAATCAAGAAAAGAAACCGCCTTCTGTTTTATCATTTCAGTCATATCAAAGCACCTGTAATTACATACCGTACTTTTCCTGCCATCACTTTACTTGAAACGAGTTCTGTTTCTCATTCATACCTCTTCAAGCAGGGAAAAGGAAAGGGATATGGAGATTGAATCAGTCCAGTGTGAGTGTTGTGAACTGAAAGAGGATTGCACCCAAGAATATATTAGTGAAGTGAAGGCCAAATTTGATGGCAAGTGGCTATGTGGATTGTGCTCAGAAGCTGTTAGAGATGAAGTTAGCAGGGGTAAAACGCAATCTGGAATGGAAGAAGCTGTGAGAGCTCACATGTCATTTTGTGGTAAATTCAATGCGAATCCAGCAGTTAGAGTTGCTGATGGTATGAGGCAGATGCTGAGAAGACGCTCAGGAGGCTTGTCTTCATCAAAATCTCCTTCCAAGAAGTATTCAAGGTCGGCACCCGCAAAACTGTACCAATTGAACAAAAAATAAATAAAATTAAGGAGAGGACTCTTCCTCGCAGAAATAATATTGATAGCTAGTCTTTCGAGGCTTCTTCTTAGTTTTACTGTTGGCTTGATCTTTGGTATGCTTTTCATCACTTTTTCTTCGCTAAGGAGTAAGGAGGCAGAAATTTTGAAGGGAAAACCCGAAGTTCATATTAATTGATCAAGCGGTATCTATGAAAGAAGCCCTCTTTTCCTTTCTCGACTCTGAGTCAACACTAGTTCGAAGAACTGAGTTGAGAGGTTTTCTTTCCTTTGGCTTATATCATTATTACCCCTCACCCCCCAAGCCATCCAAGAAACAAATTAACCATTGCCAGGCGGGTAGTCATGCCTGAAAAGCTTGAGATTTCTTCTGTTCATTCTCTAAATTAACTCAAAAAAAAAATTGTAACATTTTAAATTCATTTAGTGATACCATCGTTATTTTATGTTGAGCGGTCGACTGATATGAACTTAAATAAATAAATAAATAAATAACAGTAACTGAAATGGTACAAACAAATAGCCCTTTGGTTTCTTGATGCCACGGGTATTTTTTTCCCATCTGGCTCCTGAAAACCAACCATGAAGAAATCTTATATTTTTTTAAACAGAAGTACGAGTCAACTGCCCAATACATGTTTACGAGGAGGTTAAAAGAAATGGTGACACGCTAATTATAATTATTCACAATACTTAAGACTAAAAAAGGCACGTAGTCGTTCGACACCATGCTTATATTATAAATTGGCTCCAATTATTTAAGCTAGGGTATAATTTCTTCCACAGTAACTGGCGATTGACCGAGTAATTCTATAAAAAAATTCCGACATGTTCAATGCTCCGGATTGACATAGCAGTTCAAATTAGCTGGTTGATGGATCAAATTATGATCATCGGATTTGCTAATGCGCCATCTAATTTGCTCCAAAACTTGGGCTTTGATATTTTGGTTAATTAAGCGTAACTAGTTCTCGTGATTAGGACAGCTTTCTTTGTCCGATGCCAACCCCAGGGCAAGGCGAGGGAAATGAGGGGATTAAAGTAGTAGGTCCCCACATAGTCAAACAGACACGCATGCATTACGTGTAACATCAGTGTTTGACATGTCCACTAAAGGTGTGTGCCCCGGAAATCTTCGACTCCTACAATCCAAGATCATCTCACTAATTATCAGTTCACTTGTGCGTTTGATTTTATTGCAGTTTCTTGTGATTGTAGTTATAAAAATAAATGGTTAATTAAAATTATTTATTTGAATATGTTTTAATTAATTTTATAAATTTTAAAATTAATAATTATATAAATTTTAAGTAATTTTAAATTTTATAAAGCTTGAATTAATGATCCATGAAAATTAAAATTTATATATTTTGATATTATAAATTTATATATTTTGATATTATAGTAGTTTCTTGCTACTGTAGTTTTAAAAAAATATGTTTAATTAAAATGGTTTTGTAAAGAATTTTTATTTGAAAATAAATTATTATTTTATTTTCTATAAAATCAGAGTTGGAGGCACGGCTATACAATTTAATTAACCAAACAAATTTTTTAAAGGGCAAAAGGAGCATCCTCAAGTGGAGGTAAGACCATTTACATATCACTAAATCAATCATTTTCCATGTGATTAGGTATTATGATTCCAGTGTAAGAATAAGTCAAACATCTGGGTCGATTGAAACTGGCATTGCGTTCAACCTATAACTGGTGTCTGCTTTGCATTAACCCGCACCGCACCGTCCATTTTGGTTTTGTAATGGCTTGAAATCTCGAATTGGATTCCAGAACTTATACGAGGCAGTGCCGAAAAAGATTGCTTCGTTTCCGTAAGGAGCACCATTAATTAATTATCAGACGTGAGATAGATGCCTGATTCCCCAGGGAATAAGAACATTTGACATTATTTTTGTTCCTGTCTACATTGCAGACAAATGTACATCGGCTCGTCAATACATATATCTTTGTAAGATTCCAGGACAGGGAAAGAAATGGAAAAGGGTGCAGGTGTCGATCGAATACTCAGAGTGTGTTCTGGCACCCTAAGAAAGGTTGACCTCTGATCAAACCCCATGCTGTCTTCGTTTCTACTAGCATGAAGCAGGTGCAGGTTACTTTAAAAGACGCACCTCGTTTTTTTTCCAGAGAGAGTGCTGGAATTAGCGTTATCAAGATCGAAGTGCGGCAGGGTTCTGATTTATTTGTTCATCTATTTAAATTGGGAATTATTCGTTGAACAACTAATTCACACAGAAGAAGAATTAACCAGCGTGTGTTTCCTTTTCCTTTTCTAGGATAATTAGTGGATTTATTAAATTTTGGAGAATATTTCTTAATTGATTTCTCAAGATAACTCTATAGGCCATATGATGTTAGTGTGTTTGGACCAAAACTGGATTGAATATGTAGTAAAGATATTTTAGTTGAATATTAAATATTTTGATAGAGTTCCTAATTTGATATAAAATTCTGAATTTGTATTTATTTGTGATGAAATTTAATCTCGAATCATTTTTCTATTAAAAAGTGTGACGTGGGACAAAGATAATTAGTTGAATTAAATGCCTCGGTTAAATTTATATTTTTATATGTAAGTTATAGATTTACTTATATGAGTAATGAAATCTAACCTCGAATAAGTATTTATACAGTGATAAGTGTGATGTTAATCTCACTTCCATGAAAGTCACGGATCTAAATCATTTGTAAATATTGGAAGATGTTTGCTACGAGGTAAAGCATTGCGAGGGTCATAATTAAAGTAGTTTACTGCACAAAGCGAGGAGGGAAATTTAATAATAATCTAAATATTAAGAATATGAGTAAAGATGTTATAATAGTTATTTTTTAAATTATTTTTTATTTAAAAATATATTTTTAATTTTAAAAATTATTTTTAACATTAATATATATAAAAAAATTTAAAAATATTAAAAATTATTTTTTAAAAATCATAAAACATGAATTTCACTGCAACTTCAAACCGCTTCTAATTCCTAAATGATTAGAATTGAGAAAGTATAATTGTGGTTGTTGTTAAAGTATTTTTTTATTTAAAAATATATTAACATAATATTTTTTTATTTTCTATATAAATTTACTAAAAATATATTAATTTTAATTAAAAATTTTAATTTTTTAAATATAAAAATAAATAAGGATGAAAAAAAGAGAGGAAGGAGGGTAAAAATTTGAATGTAGGAAAAACTTAAAGTAACAATAACCCTTTTCTTTTTCTTTGCTTTCTTTATTCCTCAAGAGTTTAGACGAAGGGAGAAGGGAGGGAAAGGAAATCGCGAAGAAAACAAAAGATAATGGGGCTATTTCAGTCATTTTGCAGAGCTTAAGCGTGCACGTAAAATCGCCCTTACATGACCGTTGCATTCAAATTTCAAACAGTCTCCTAATCGCCTCCTCGCTTAAAATTCTCTTCTTGACCAAACAAGCAGAAACAATTAATTCAGCCATGAAAGCATACAGCACGATAACATCACTGTTCTCCATGAAATCAAGCGCCACCAGCACTAACAACACGGCCATGCAAGAAAGAGATAGCTGTTACTTACCTGGTGGCAGAAAAGGTGCCACTTGCAACTGTGATATTTGCTTAGTTAGCATCACTGCTACCCTTGATCTCACGCCAGTCAGCATTCAAAAGTCCTCTCTCACCAAGTTTTCTTCTTCACGCGCCAACGCGGAATGCACTCCCCTTTCTTTTGATACTTCAGTTATCTCAACATCGAGATCAAGTTCTAGTCCTAAAATGGACTCTCCAACACTCAAATCAACAGCAAGATTGACTCTGAATCAAAAGAAAGAAAAGAAGAAAGAACCGCGGCCTTTTGGTTTTTGGGGTGTTTTTTTAGCCTGGTTCGGGGATTAAGCTTGCTTTATGGTGTGGAAAATGGGTTTTCTTGGTGGGTTTGTAGGTTTTTAAAGCCTTCGTTTTCACCTGATATGATTAGAAGTATTGGTGAGAGATATAGGGTTGTACAAGATTTGAATCGGAGGCTAAGGTTTTTGCAGAGTGATTTTTAAGATTTTGTTGCCGATGGGAAGGTTTCAAATTGCAGCTTGATGAATTCGATATGGGAAATCAACAAGGTTTCATTTGCCTAAACTCTTATTAAAAAAATTATCTCAAGGATTCGTGAGGTATTTTTCAACGCAATAATATCATGAATAAGTATAAACTGCAGGATGGGCTGCTTTTGAATTCACGGTGCGTCTTGTACAAGTCAGCAGTGGTAGAGGTGAGCATATGGGGCTGGCCTTTGCAAACTGGAGGATTGCTCAAAACAGAATTTTCTTCACGATCATTTACTGTGTTGTCGGGCAGAGTTACCGAGGTAAACCCAAAATCCTGTTGCATGTGCATCTTCTCTAATTAGTAGCAGTTTATGACAACTAAAATAGTAGATGGTTTGCCTGTGTCAATCAAATTCATGATATATATTTTTTTGTGTTTAAAAGTGGTCTGAGGGGAAGATTGGCTACTGAATTCGAAAAGCCAACACTTCTTGGTTTCACAGGAATTGGGCTGCCTCTGTTGTCCAATTAGATCCCAATACATGGATTCTGGAGTATGAGAGCAGGTTGATGTTGGATAACTCAATGCTGTTTTCATCAGTAGCAGGGGTCCTCAAATACAGAATGTCACGAGCTCTGAAAAGTATGAATCCGGGATTCTGGTTGTTTTCTGATTTTGAGCGACAATACAGTGTCTTTACAGTAAAAGACCGTGTCAAGATCATCCCAACTTAGAGAGAATATATTGATAGAAGACGCGGTGCCTTAATTCCTCCATCACGGTTCCAGTTCTCATTGCTTGTGAGAAGAAATAAAAAAACCTAAGGGTATCAAGGACCATTTCCCTTCATTTCAACTTCCTTGTCATGTTTTTGCTTGAATCTTAATTTCATTTTCTAAGGCGTAGTGATGTTTGGATATTCTAAGACGACAAGAATTTCAATTTCTAATATTCTAAAATGGAATTGTACACGCTGAGCTGATACTACATGACCAGTGTTTCTAATTTTTCTTGCTGAGAAGGTAATCTCCAATTGATATTGGATTTTACCTTTTTTTCACAAAGGTCTAATTGATTTTTACCTTTTCTTTTCCGAGGTTGAGCAAGTTCTTTTCCTCCTGTATTCACAGGAACAAGGTGTATGAACAAGCACCACAGGATCTTCGACTGTTCAGTTCCAAATTTGTAAACTGTCTCCATTAGGAACAATTTCTATGCAGATAGGTGAAAACAAAATCACCAATAGTCATTAGACTCATTACAAGAGCACACGCCAGCTTTGTAAAGGTGTGAAGGCGAAATCGATTCCTGTCTCTAACAATATTCTCCATCCCATAAACCTTCGAGACCAACTTTATAAAGGTATATGCAGTCCTCACAAACACTTGAGATTCTTAACTATTCGGATGCATGACCCTTTTCCCTCACTTATCAGCCCACTAAAAGATCTAGAATACCCAGACGAGCACTGGCGGAAATTGCACTCAATATAGTAACTTGATCAGGCTTGATTCCCAAAACTTGCATTTGACTAAATAAATTAAGAGCTTCCTGAGGCTTATCACACTCAGCATAACCAAGTCTGTTAGAAACCAAGTCTTTTTCATACATATGGTAACAAACAAAGCGAGCATCTTCAACTCTCCTAACTCTCGAATACCCAGAAACCATGGCTGATAAAACAACCAAGTTCTTTGATGAGATCTTAGTAAATAATTCTTCAGCAATAACAGAACAGCCACAGCTTGCATACATGGTAACCAGCGCGCTCTGTTAATAAGTATCAAGCACAATATTATTTCCAATAATGAAATCATCTATTGCTTTTTCACAACTTAAATTTCGGGCCTGACCAGAAGCCAATATTGTGGTTGACAGTACCTTTTCACCCGGCTTCAAATTGGAATTCCTCATCTCTTCAAAAAGCTGCAACACATCATCATAAAGTCCACTTTGATAGTACCTGATAATAAACTAACATCAGTAAAAAGATAACTAATTCAGCAACCGAAAGAATTAAACTTCAATGTAAATATCTGTAACCGTCAATCATTATACTCTAAGCAAAAACATCCCCATAAGACATTTTATCAAACCCCAAACGTGCATTCAAAATCCAGTCAGAAGCAGCATACAAACCCACCAAGCCCATTTGAACAAAAGGGTCTTTATCAAAACACAATTTAGCCGCAACCCCATGAATCTCCTTCTCTTCAATCAACCCAGAAGTTCTGGAAGCTGCCTTCTGCAATGACGGAAATCTAAACTGTCAGTACCAAGCAAGCCATCTTCAACCTTATTTTCTCATATGCTAAAAAAGCGGTTTCAGGCTCGGCGATGCGAGATAAATAGCGGAAGAGTTTGTTGGAGAGAGGATTGTCACATGTGGGGAGGTCTGTGAAGATGGAGAGGGCGTCGTCGAGGGAAGAAGAGGAGAGAAGGAGGGAAGTTAGAGCTGAGTGCATTTGTCTGAGGTGGGAGAGGGATGTGGAGGTGGTGTTGGTGGAGGAGGTGGAGGTGGAGAGGGCTGTCAACTAGGTGTCGGGTGATGGAATTGAGCGGAACACGTATTTTCGTGGGCGTGGGCGGACATTTTCTTGGTTGGGTGGGGAGCGGGAGCTGGGAAGGTTTCATATTTATTTCTTTTGGGCCGGAAAAAGTTATGATATTCTGTCTAATCGGCTCATTGTAATTTGGGCCTGGCCCGGTAATTTGTCAAACCATCCCTTCCAATTTGGAAGATTATACAGTAGTTGCTTATATGCGAGCGAACATCAGCAATTTCAAGACCTGCAGCGCAGACAGCAAAGCAGTGGGCAGTGACATTCTGTGCGTTTGCAATTAAATTAAACAGGAGATCGAGGGAAGAACTTTAGAGGAAATGGGCGAAGCATTATTTGATCTTGAACAACTCCTCAAGTCCCAAAAGGTAAGTTATAAAATCCTCTCTTCCTCTTTTTACCCTCTTTTATCTTCTCCAATACAGATGGGTTCCTCCCTTTCTTTGATTTTTGTAAGTGATCCTACTCCCTAAATTTCAATCCTTCCCCTTCCACATTTTCTTTTCTTTTCATAAGAATAGAACCTTACCTTTTGTTAAGCTTTTATAGGGTGAACACATGTTGGGTTTCGTTTTTTGGTTAATTCCTACAGGAGGCATTGACACTCGAAGAAGCGAACATACTTCAAACATGCAAGTCTAAGGCTGTTAGGCAATTTACGGCCGGTGTTATTACCGGTGGCACTGTTGCTTGGGCAGGTATGTATTTTAATACTTTATTATGCATCAGAACATCGAGCTTGTCTGCTCTTCTTCTGGTTTTCATTCGCCTGCCGTTAATGTTGTTCTTTTACTTGGTAATCTGAATTTTTCGCTGCCATCAGAATCATCTTAGTCTACTACTGCTGCTTATTTGATTATTTGTAGCATTCTGGCAGCAACATGGAAGCTAAGTCGGTTTGCTCAAGCCAATATTTCAGGAGGTAATGCAGTTAAGGCCTTGGACTAGTGTCTTTTTGTTGATATTGTCGGTTTACATGACCACACCTTCGTTTGTATAGACAAAAATCTGTAAGTTTTGCCTGTTTGCAGGTGCTGCTGTTTTATTTGGATTCTGGAGATTTAACCAGTCTTTGGATACCTGTGTTGATCGTATTCTTGCTATGGATGGAAGTCGGTTGCAGAAGGAGTTAGCAAATATGTAGGTCTCCTCACCTTGCTTGTTTGTAGTGAATTTTTCTTGTTTTCTGCAATGTACTAGAATATATTGATGTTTTCTTGTTTGAAGGAACTGGCATGTTGTCAGGCCAAATTAACTAGCTGTGTTGTTTGTTAGTTGCAGAGTATTTTGGTTTATTTGTCCCGTGAACTTAGTTGTAACCTGAATTTTCTGCAAGAATATTGAGATTGATAGATCAAGTGAATAGGAAAACCTCTTATTTGCTGAAATCATTTGTGCTTGTTTGGGTGTTACGAAATCAAACTTCTCTAAAAACTGACAAGTCAACATTGTTAAATAACTCAGTTAACCTTAGCTTGTCTGAAATTATAGCTTTGTTGGCCACTATAACTGACACGATTGCTGAGGTGCTTTAGGCCAGCTAGTTTAAAAGAATACATTCCAAGCTAATTGTCTGAATCTTCACCAATGATCCTAAGATAAGTATCTGTGACATAAATAGCAGTTCTCCGGACCATGATGAATCTCTTATTAAATGCTGAGCACTGTCTTTTCTAGTATAATTAATGTATCTAATAGTTATCTTCCTCTCTGTCAAGCATTTCTTTCTTTGCCTTTTCATTTTCCATTTTTTTCCCTTACATTCCATTTCACCAACATCTGTGCTCCATTGCTTGAGGAATTATTAACTATTGATTAGTGATGAATAATATTCCTAATGACAGAATGGCAAATAAATATCGAGATGATCCTTGGTCAATGCATCGTTTGAATAAGCATTTCTATTCAGAGAATGTTTTTGTTGACTCAAACTCAGACAGGCCAGTAATAAGGCTTCGAAATCGGAATTTCTTTGCTGATGATGTTGCTTATGGCCAAAGAACGCATGACATTGATTCTCACAATGTTTCCCTCGTTGAGTCTGATGTCAAAAGGGCTGGTGTGGAGTCCAAGAAAATTCCTGTAAGTGCAATGACCAAACATTCCTATTTGAACACAGGTTTGACTACTTTACTGGCTTTTGGAGTCATAATAAAGTCAGGAGTGAACATGCAAAACAGTGTACTTAATTGCAGATAAACATCGCTAATATTGCAGCTAGAAGTGTCACCAATTGATTTTCATAGTTTTGATTTTTGGTCCTCACATGCAATTTTTTTTCATACATTCGATTTAGCAGGCAATACAGATAAATGTGGAAAAAAGAAGAGGCCTTCAAAAGAAAAAATCATATATAAAACAAATCTTGCTCGTTTTATGAACAGGTTTAACAAACCCTTGCCTATTGGGAATTTGTTTGGGAGCTTTATTCTCTATTCCATCAATACACTGAAGGCAGAAACATCTAGAGGTAGAAAATCTGAATCATGAGGGATAATTCATATCCATTGGATATCTGATGAAACATTTAGATGCTGCATCTTTCTCATTATGTTTCTGTTGCTGTGGGTAGACTAATTCATAGTTGCATGGTCTTCTTGGGCAAACAAAAACTAGCCTTTTTTTTTTGGCTTCTACATCCTCTAGCAGAAACTGTAGAGTGAGGATAGGGAGGGCAGTCTTAGGGGGGAAGAGAAGTGAAAATCCCAGTATCTCAGCATATTTGAAAATGAGACGAGCCAGGATGTTGTGGAGATAATTATGCGGTTAAGTTCATGTATAAGCATCCACCGGGCAAGACTTGGCATTTATGCAAAATCTCAGAGCCATAGTTTTCAATATGGAGTCACGGGGAAACAGTCAGGGCTTTTGGCCTGGACTGGGACTTAACAAATGCACTCTCATGGAAAAGGAGGTAACCTTTCCCCAGTTTGGACAGGATTGTCAGCAGCACCGGAAAAGATATTCTACTCCTTTAACGAGTCAATACATTCTGTAGTTGATCCATGGTTTACTGTAGTAAGCTTTTCAGCTGGAAGAGGTATGATTTTAGAGCATATTAGGCCTTAAAAGTGAATTTGTAGGGATTTGATACCAAGCTTGGGATACATTAGTTGCTTGCCACAGGTAAGAAAGTTTTCCTCAGGTACTTTTGTGATGGAAGGACAGCAACTCTAACTACTGAAATTTTTTATGAACAAGCAACTGATCTGTTACAGGCTAGGCTAGGCTTTGTTGTGTTTTGTTTTTTTCTTTTCTTTCTTATTTTCTTTTTTGTGTGTTGGGGAGCATGCTCATAAAGTTGCTCTTTGCTGATCTTTTCAATCGCTTTGAATTTAGTTTTCTCCTGTCTTTCACTTTGGTATAGGAAAAACAAGGGAAAAACTAAGAAAAGGGGTGAGAGATGTAGTTATGCTTCGATAACTATTTGTCTACTCTACTTGAGCATGCATGTCCAGTATTAAAATTCTTGCTTGAAGATTGTAATGGTTTCTTAGTTATCACATCATCTAATCTTATCCTTGTGTTCTAGATGAAACCTGGTGCAGATGTAATGGAAGACCCTCTAGAGAGTATTTTTGGTTTCATGGCATCTGTGGAGGAAATCCATCACCCTGGTGCCTCAGGCAAACCTGCCAGAGTACTTAATCGTAGCCAGAGAAGATCTCATCATAGGCGTCGGATGATGCGCCATCGAGAAGCGTCTTTGGACTCTGAACATTTGCAACCACTGTAGATTTGAGGTCAATGAATGACCTGCAGCGAACCAGAGAGAATGCCCTTTCAAGTCCAGACCTTTGTTAGGTGTCACATAAGCCTAATGTTAAACTGGAATTGTCTGATAATTTTTGTGAGCATTATTCGATTAACTCTATAAGCAACTCTGATGGCCATGAATGTCTACGTGCGGCATGTTGCTATGATGGAAAGTTGCAGGAACTGATCATGTTCGAACAGTTGCCAGATTTGTGAATTTAAGATGGTGGGGCGTTATAATGATCAAACTAGAAAAATGCATTGTGCAGATGATGATGGTAGCAATTTATCAAGGAGATCATTTGGGTGATGTTTATAATCATGGGATGGAAACATATCTGCCTTAGGTGATGTCTAATTTTTGCTGTTGCTGACCAAAAGCATGCTCTGGCCATTACACGTATCAATGCCTTGTTTCTGGGTAGGGACAGAGATGATGAAATGTTGCGAAACATTATATAAGAACCTAGTGATCTGGCCTATTGTGCCTCAGCTCACATAATTGAAGAGTAGGAAGCATAAGGTTCAAATCCAATCAAGTGAAAGGGAAGGACTATAATTTGCTACCTGAAAGAAGACATGGCTGTTGTTGGCTCTAATTCCGGGAGCATATGGGGACGCTGGCTTAAATGCCTCTATTCAAGGAAGGACAAGTTGTTAGTGGCTAGAAACTACGGCCATCTCCAGGACCTACTGCACGCGGTTGGTCGAACCGGCAAGTTTAAGCCAAACCAAAAATGATTAGAGTTCTGTGATGGCTAGAACACTCTCTACCGATGGTTTTATAGGAAGGAACATGGAACCTTCATTTTCTTGTCTCGATAACCTCATCTTAAACAAGAGAACCCCTCCACAGAATGAGTTCAAGATTCACAAGTAATCTATCATCCTTATGCCTGTTGCCATCCACGAATAGACTATAGTAATTAACTAGTCTTATGTCTCGTTAGGGTATATAAAAATAACATGAAAAAAAATATATAGGTGTTCATCTTGTTTTTTTCTCATGGAAAAAAGATCAAGTGAAAATTAATATGATATGATTTGGTTTAGTTTTCTTAATAAATTTAAAGGCAACTTGAATATATGAGAAAAACATAATTTTATTCAAAATAAATATTAAAGATGAAATTTTTTAATAAATATTAAAATAATAATATAATTGATCGATTTGAGTTGATCCAAGTTAATTTATCAATCTGCATACTAACTAATGAGGTTACGATAATTTTATAAAAAATAAATTAAAATAAATTATAAAATTTAATTTTCATCAAAGTTAATATTAAAGAGTGAAATTAAAAAAAATATTCATGTTAATTTAAATTAATTTCTTAAATATATAATTTAAATTATAAAATTAAAATAACTTAAAATAAAATAAATTATAAAATTTAATATTAATTTTAATGAGCAGTACAAGACAATAGAGATGAATGAGCATTGAGCAGCTTGCGTGTCTTCCGTTACATTATATAAAGTAGTCATGGGACAACGCAGAAGCCACGAATAAATGAATTATTTAAATTTAGTGACAATATTATAATTTATATATGGAGGCCATTTTGCTAGCCATATGTTTCGGTTTAAAATCGATGTGCAACGGCAACAGTTTGCTAATTGATCAACTGATTTATACATAATAATAAATGGATTTAATCTAAATAGATGCAAATTATCCTACCGCGTTTTAGGTAGAAAAATCACCTTTAAAAAAAATAAAATTGCCGGATGCAGTCAAGCACTCCTAAACAAGCAGCAAATCTTTTGCAAGAGTTTTGAATCCAACAAAACCCCCCATTACCATCGACCAACCATGTGATTCTGATTTTTTTCAGTCGAAATTAGATCAGATCTGAGCAATGTTATGCACTGCTAAGAACTGGCATTAATTTTATTTTTTAAGAAAAAAAAAACCTGAATGAGCTCAGTCTCCATGCCCAACACAAGGAACTATGGGATGGAATAGTATAGATATGATTTTGTTGTTCCAAGAAAAACTGATTAAGCATGCAATTGGTGATAAAAAAAAAACATCTTTTTCATGGAATATATTCATCAACGTAAAATTAAATAGGAATAAAATGGTCAGGACATGTTTTTTCGTTAAAGTTTAATGACTATTTTACCTTCAAAGGATAAAAAGAATCCTTAGGTGGGGCCCTTTTGTCTTTTTAAAAAATTAATAGTTGAGATACAAATATATATTATTGGAGGACAAAAATATACAAGAGGGTTTTTTCATCTTTTTTAATAAAAAAATAATAAAATAATATAATCAACCTTTGAATTTAAAATAATAGAGACTATGCAAGTGAGGTTCTATCTCAGCAGTGGAAGGGACTTGTCTCTTTTCTCTGTCTCAGGGGTTCGAACCTCACCATGCACGTCTGTCATCCCCGCGGTGCCTTGCCTGTTCACTGGGCTTGCAGGATGTTCAGTGAACCGTGTGGATTAGTTGTGGTGCGCGTAAGCTGGCCCGGACATCATATATAAAAAAAATAAAAAAAAAATAATAGAGACTATTTGTAATTGTGCTCTGATTTTCTTTTATTAATTTTGTTGTTAGTTTTAGATTTTGTGACTTGATAATTTTAAGTTTTTCAAATGTTATTTAAAAAAAAATTGTTCATGTGTCATTGCATCATGGCATTAAAGCAGTACATGGGGACCATGTGGTAGCCAAAGTTTTATTGCAACACGATATTAAAAATAGCATATTGCTCTTTTCTCAGCGTTATGTTACATGCTTATAAAGAAGGTTTAGTTGGATTACGGTGAAAGTTTTTGTTTTATTATCTTTTTTCTTTATCATTTTTTAAAAATACATGTCCAAACTTTTTTAAAAAATAATTGTGTCATCGCTTTGTAATCTTATTAATTTTTCTCTTTTTTTTTAATTATTGCTTTTTAAAGTTTGGATTTTTTCAATTTAATCCCCAAGTATTTTATTCAATTTAATTTTTTTATCCAATTTGGTCCTTCTACTTTTATTCACTTTATTTTTGTGCTGTTATACTTTTCTTGATTATTGTTTTTTTTTTTGCAATTTTGTTCCTTTTAATTCTATTGCATTTGTTTTTTCATTTATTTTTGGTCTTCGTGCTCTTGAATAATATATTCTTATTATTTTTTTGATTTTTTTAATTTTGTGCCTCAATATTCAATTTTCTTTGGTTTTTTCAAAAAACAAATATTATTTTATTTATTTGTTTTTCAATTTAACCTCATATTATCTTTTTTTTAATATCATGTTTGATCTATATTATTTGGGTGTTAAACTATTTTAATGATTGATACTTTACTTTTTTATTTTTTTATGCCTTCCAATAAGTCAGCTCTTTATTGAAAAATAATTTTTTTGCAAATCTATTATTTGACATTATGTTATTAATCTCCTTAACTTCATTGTTTTTTGCATTTTTATTTTTGTTGAGTTATTCTGATCTTATACCCCGGATAAAAGGTTAGTCAAAGCAACCATGATTGTCTTATGTTTTTTTTTATAAAATTAATTTTTTCCCAACAATTTCATACTTAAACGTGAATTGATTGGCTCTTGAACTACGTGACTTTTTAAATTTTCTTCTTTTTAGGTTTATTTCAGGCATGAATTAACCAAATTAACCCGAGTTAACTTGTATTTTCTTATGCATTATTTTTTTATTTAACTTCGGTCTTTTTTACTAAGTTTTTTTTTAAGTTTATACTTTTTTATCTTGATCTAATGTTGCGATTAGTGGGTTAGTCGAGTTAACACGACTTTTCCCATCAATTTGTTATGACTTTATTTTTTTTAATTTCATCATTTTACATTAAATTATTTATCCTTAAACTTTAATATTTTTCCTTTATCTTTCTATTTCATTATTTCAAAAACAAGTTGATTAAGTTAACACAGGTCAACTTGTATTTTTGTTTGTAATGTATTTTTATTTGTCCTAAGGGTTTTTTTGTTAGGCTTCTATTTTGGAATTTTATTTTTTTTATCCTGATCTCATGTTATATGTGGTGGGTTAGGTGAGTTAATTCGAGTTAACTTCAAAAATAAATTTCCTTGATTTTTTATGATATGAGTTGACTTCAAGAAAAAATTTCCTTAATTTTTTATGGTATTTTTATTTTTTTCATTATCATTATCTTGCATTAAATTGTTTACCCTTAAGCTTAAGCTTTGTCATTTTTTCACATTTTGGGCATTCTAAAAACGGTTCAGTAAAGTTAACTTGGATCAACTCAGGATTTTTTTTAATGTTTTTTTATTAAATTTTGGTTTTTTAATTAGGTTATTTTCTTGAATATTTTTATCTCAATTTTATATGGTGGGTTCTTGATTCGTTAAGTTACCTCGCAATGACCCGAATTCTCTTCTTCAACGTTGTACTTTTTAATTTTTTTCAGTTTTTATTTTTGATATTAAATTATAGGCCTTGAACTTTATAATTTGTTTAGAGTTTTTTTTTAAAATTTTATATGTCAGGCTGCATTTTAATCAATTGTCTCAAATTATTATTACCTAAATGTATTTTTTTAGTATTAAATTTTTTTAACCTAATCTGGGATATAACTTGGCCACCTATTTATCATTGCATAGAAAACAATGGATATGTAAATGAAAAAAAAAAGAAGAAAAGAAAAGGAAACTTTAATTTTCTGGTTTTAAAAATAAAAGAATGGTATTCCTGGTATTTTACTTAAAGGCAGGGGTAATAAGAAAATGTCCTTCACTTTTTTATCTGTTCATTGAATCCCCTCCCCCCACTCGGTCTCTGCGCAGGCTTCACAGGAAAAGAAGATTTCATTTCCTTTTTCCTAAAATGGATTCCATCCAAACATTTCCCATCCAATTCCATTCCACAAAAATTATTTGCCTTTTCACATTTTAGCACTCAAAGAATCTATTCATATCTCTCACATGCACACACATTGCAAATGGTGCAATAATATATAATCATCTCTTCACTGTCATTTCTCTCGAGGCCTCGGGGCTTCCCTCTGGTTCTCTCCTCCTTTCTCCTCTGCTCTCCTCTCCCATCAAACAAATTAAACAACACCGATCAACTTTTTGTTTATCCTTTTCCCCTCCACAGCCCCAACAAGATTTTGATTCTTGTCTAGAAAAATAAAAAAAAATAACTTTCTTTTATCCCTGTAGCATTTTTCATTTAACTATTTATTTTACCCACTTCTGGCATCTCCCCCAGCAACAACACACCCAGAAAAATAATAATCAAGAGCCATGAAGGTTCACCCATTACCCAAGAAAAGAAACATTACCATCCAGTTCTACCCGTTAACATCTTCTGCAGGTGGGTCCCAAAACAAGAAACTTAGGAGGCTACCCCACATATTCAGCCGGATCTTGGAACTCCCCTTCCGGTCAGATGCTGATGTGTCGGTCGAGGAAAATCCCGATTGTTTCCGATTTGTAGCTGAAACTGATGATAACATTGGTGATATGAGGGCCCACACAGTTGAAATCCACCCTGGAGTCATTAAAATTGTGATTAGGCCATATGGGTATCTTGAATTATCGTCACTTGACGATTTAGAGATGGATATGTGGAGATTCCGTTTACCGGAAACCACCAGGCCGGAGCTTGCGAGTGCGGTTCTTGCTGACGGAGAGTTGATTGTGACGGTGCCAAAAGGAGAGGGGGAGGGGGGGGAAGGGAATGGTAATAACAACAACGGGGAGTTTAGAGGAGGTTTGGGAAATAACAATAATAACTCTAGGCTTGTGCTTGTACAGTGATATGGTAATGATAAAATTTACCGCTCTCTAGCTGTCTTTTTATCTTTTTAATTCAAATGAATGATGTTGTGGGAGTTAGTTTTCTTTTTCTTTTTCTTTTTTGTCTTGTAAGGTTGGTGATTGGGAACAGGATATGTATGCTCACTCTTGTTATTGATGATCAATGAATCAAGGTTTCTCCTTTTTTTTTGGTCAGCGTGTGTTGATAACGATTATGGTAGCGGTAGCATTGAAGATGGAAGTTTGAGACTGGGTAGTTCATCATGTTTTGGCATGCTCCTATACTAAATAGTTTTTCATTTTGATTTTAGTGTTTTATCAGTGAAAACTTTTGTTGAAAGGTTGATTTTTGATCATCGTAGACTAAGTTTTTTGTTTTGTGCTTTCATTTCTTATGTGGCTGTAGACAATAAGAGGAGCAAAACTGGATGTTACATGTTTTCTGTTGGTTTTTGTTACGTTAAGATTTGAGGTTTTTGTTACGTTAAGATTTGAATTGAGTAATTCTTTTCGTATTCATGACCTCCATGCTCATGTCAACAGCTTCTGGAAGTTAGTTTCTTCCTCTTCTTCTTCTTTATTTAAATTTTTTGGTGGTTGGGACTTGGGACTAGGATTTGTGTGCTTGCTTTTGTTATTGATGATTAATGAATCGATCAAGGTTTCTCTCTTTTCTCTTATTTATATATTTCGTGTGTGCATAATGAGCGTGTTAGCAGCAGCATTGAATTTGGAAAGTTTGAGACTCTAGTTAGCTTTTTATGTTTTGGCATGTCCAGGTATTGGATAGTTCTTCATTTTTATTCGGTGTTAATATTGTATGAGCACGGGGAACGTGACTCGTCCATATCGCCGACCCCAACTAGTATGGGATTGAGGCTTGATTGTTAATGTATTATTGAGAACTTTGGTTGGGTGTTTGGACTTGGTTTTTAAGCATCATAGCTTCATTTGTTTTTTAAATTCCATTGAAGTTGCCTTTCCTTTATGTTAGTTTTAGAATTGAATCGAGTATCTTTTTGGAATTGCTGGCCCCCATGTCCATTATCAGATTTTTTACTTGATTTCATGCCATCCTGCTTTTGCTTTGTGATCAGAAGCAGCCCCTTCCGTATATGTATTCCTTCCGGTTTCTCATATCATTTTTCGATGATTAGCTGGATGTTATTCCTTGGCAATGTTTCTTTGATTGGTCTACAAGTCGTAGCACTGATGGTGTTAAACATGCTAGCATTTTTGGCATTTTTGAAGTCATTGTAAATCAAAAGCATAATTCCATGCATTAATGGTATAAACTACTTCTATTCATCCTCTCTGGGTGGATGAGATTTGGGAATACATGTTCTTCTTATTCACGTGTAGAGCCGCCTACTCTGGACCTAGCTCCTTGGTTTGTCTTGTAGTTTAGCACTTTAATATCTCTGCTGCGGCTAGAATTTCAAGTTTTGTAAAGGAATGGTAAATTATATTATCTTTTGAGACCTTTTACTTAACTTGTTCTTTTTTCTGCGTGACAAATCTTTTTCTCTAACATTTCTTTTTTTTATTCTCTGTCTAGCTTTAAAGATTAATGAGCACCTTTCTCTATCGTTGTATTCCTGGTTGACAAGGCATTCCACATTATTGAATGTCTTTATATTTTTGTACTAGTGGAAGATTTTCCTATTAAATCAAATGCATTTTTATAGCTTTACACTTCATCGTGGTCTTCTTTAGACATTTTTTTTAAAATTTTTGTTGAGCCCTAATTATATGGTGAGACCAAATTGAGTAATTGATTTATCATGACGCCCACGTTTTCTTTTTACAAAATGAAATCAGCCAAGTTGGCCTTCAACTGTAAGGCCGTATCAAGCTCAAAGAAATGAATCGACTCCTTCACATGTACGAGGAACATCAAAATCTTGATTTATTAGGCATCCTTGTAGAGTTTGCCAGTTAATTTTGCATAATCAGACACTTACTGCCGCACTGCCTCATCCCTTTCTGTCTGTTTTAAAGCCAGAGATGCATGCGTAATACTATTCTTTGGAGTCCCTTGATAGGCATGGGTGCGATGGGCGCTAAATGCTCCTCTGGCTGCCTTGCATCACTAGCAACAATTGGCACTAGTGATACTCCGGGGTGCACTTTGTTTGAAAACAGGGCTGGGTGCCTCACAATGTTTGTTTCAGTGGATGCATATGCTTCATTTGCACAGTTCATTCTTTCACGTGATTGCAGGATATATATGGTTTCTCTGTGCCAGACTCTGTTATACATTCAATGGTGTCGGTGGTATGTTTGACGTATGTGACCGAAGAAATGATTGTGTTTATGAAGACTAGGTTGGCTGGAACACCCTCCCCTCGTTTTACATCAGTGACTGTCAAATTCCGGCTTGGAATTTTTGCGTCTTTTTGAGAAGTCGAACATAATGATCGGTTCTTGTATTGTCAGTAATTTTTGAAATGTAAGTTGAATCTATTATCCTTGTTCGGGGATTAGGGCGGTAAAATTTTCAGCTGTCAACACCTCTATTTTGATTAAAGAAAAAAGGTGTCTGCATTGTATGGTCATCGTTGAGAATTCTGGTCATGGAAAAAGAAAGTGTCCACTTTCAAGAATCTTCTACTAGCAAGCTTCTCCACTTGGCCTGCGTATACGAACCACGGCAGCTTCGAGTGATCACTATCAGATATGCGGCCCTTGATTAGCATGACAGGTCAACATTTTTCAACTGAAACCACGTGGAGAGGATTTATGCTTTTGTCCGTAGTTATCTAAATCGAGTGATCAAAGTCAAGATGGATGCAAGAAAAACCGTTGTCTTGGTTTTCAGTTTCTGGATTGTGACGCTGCCTATTTGGTTTTCCTAGAGTTTATTACAGAATCAATTACTGATATATTAGAAAGGAGAAAGCTCCGACTACTTATGGGAACACCTTCGTATATAGATTCTTAATTTAGAGTAGATGATCAGAGCAATTGGCTTCCTTGAATCACACCTCTGGAATGAACGAGTTGGACCATGGATAAGGAATTCGAAACCAGAATCTATACTGAAATGCGATGATTTTGCGTGGTATTAAAGGGTAACCTGAGCGATTCCTGGTGTAACTTTTGATTTGTTAACGGTATAGTTAAAACTAAAGAGTTCCATTAAGAGATTATGGATCGAAATTTGAGATACATAATTTAGGAATTGGGAAAGGCTACCCTATTGTATTACTCAAGAACTGCTGGAGATTCCAATGAACCAGCAAAACTCTTTAGTTAATTAAAAACAAAATGAAAAAGCTATCGTCTTCCAAAGGGTTTTTCGTAGTCAAGATTATGGGATTTTCATTAGAAATTATATGTTTAACCAAGTGGAAATTTAGGGATTCAACTAAAGAAAAATTCACTGGCACGTACACTTACGGTTTATGTAAATCAATGGTACTAAATTCCTCATATCATGTCGTGAATCAATTTTTTTCCCCAGCACTTATGGAGGACTGCTCATTGGGAAATCCATGTTCCTTTGACAGCCCTGGGACAAAATAAAAGTTATCAAATAAATCGAGCTCTCTCTAGAAACCCAAATCTTTAAGTGAAGATTATTTTTGACGATATATCAAAATGGACTTCAAACAAAAATTACAGATTTTGGCAAGAAATGTCAACGTTGGTCATTCACAACATGTGTGGCCAATTCTCATGCAGCTTTATCTGCGAGATAGCATTGGGGAAAGAAGAACTCTACGGGTAGGCCTGTTTGAGCCAAAATTCATGCGTTATCATTCATCACCTAATGAATATTACCAACAAGTATCAAAAACAGCATTGAAGTTGCATAAAGGTCAGATTCAGTTCTCAATTTCTAGACTTGTGAGTGTACTTTTTGCAGGTGTTTCCAACCCTTGGTCAGATCTGCACATCTTAAGCGATTACTTCTCATTTTATACCATATTTTGTACGTTTGATACAACGTTGTTCTGAATCGCTGTGTTGATTCAGTGCCCTGCCCAATTTCATTCTTTGTATTGTTGACACTAAATTTCCCAACTAACAAGACTAGATCTCTGAATATGTGCTCATTTGCATGTCAGCGGATAAACGTACCACGGCCTGTATACTTAGAGAATATACGGCTGATCAGATCAAGCATGAAGACAGCGCACCGGCAAAATTTTATGTGCGTCTGACAAAGACTAACCTTATTCCCTAACTTCCCAACCAAAGTGTTCCTTGAGAATATCTTTACAGGTCCTTCCAAATCCATTGGCCACTTCTTCCATATCCTTGAGTTTCCACATTTCCCGTTTCATCTGATCAACCCTGCTCAATACGGCACTCAGCAAAGCATCTGGCTTGGTTTTTGACGTGTGACATGCCAATTCAGACCTCTCTGTGCCTACATGCTGGTAAAGGTTTTCTTTTGAGCAGAAAGCAGTTCCTCTGCAAGTTTGTACTCAGCATCCTGTGAAACCAGTAGCGCCTGGAGAACCTGATTGATATCATCCTCAGGTTTCAGAGTTTCAGTTTGGCTATCAGTAGACATAGACACATCCGGAGAGCTCGTTCATGATTTCAGAAGGTCTTGATGATTATTAACTTCCAGCATGACATTTCCACTAGGAGAGACGGCTGTTGTATTAATGATACAAACATGTTAACTACCGAGAGAGGGAATCTTAAGAATCATTAACTGTGTATTCTTGCTGTCATTGTTTGACAGATGAGGAAACAATCACCCATGCTCTTCGAGACTGCCCAAGAGCACGTGGGGTTTGGGATAGAATTGTTAAAGTTAGAGAAAGGGAGGCTTTCTATTCCATAACTGGTAAACCTGGCTAGTTAATAATTTAAGAAGGAATCATCCCAATTCTAGGAGGAATGGTTGGGGGATTGAATTCGGGATTGCTTTGTGGCAGGTATAGAAAGAGAGAGAAACCAACGAATTTTTGGCTCTGCTGCGAAGTCCTTCCATGGTACTGTTCACATAACCAGGAGGCTAGTTGGTGAAATCAGTCAGGCTATGTTTAGTAAATCTGGATACAGAATAAATATCAAGCATCTGGTTTCTATAGGGTGGAGATACTCTCCAATGAGGTAAAGATTAATGTGGATGGTTGTAATAAGAGGAATCCAGGAGTGGTTGGAGCTGGTGGAGTTATGAAGGATGTTATGTAAAGGTGGAATGTGGGTTTTGCTTTTAATATCGGGATCTGCACGTCAGTGCATGCTGAACCGTGGGTAATTACCACCTGTTTAAAGGTAGCTTCCTCCAAAGGATTTAGAGAAGTTATTTTGGAATTAGATTTTATCTTGGTATTGAGTTAGTCACTAAAATTAAAATTATCACTAACAAGAATTATAGTTTAATTTAGGAATTTATTAGTAAAAGACTAGAGGTGCATCATATCTATAAAAAGGCAGATTGAGTGATAGATTGGCTAACCAATTATAGTTTAACCAAGAATTTTTTTGATAAACCTTCTGGTATCTTTAATAATTCTCCTGCGAGTTTTTATTATAAATCAATTCTGCCTCGTTTAATTCAATTGTGCTTCCAGCCCTAAATTTAAACAAAAAAAAAAACGGTGTATTCTTGCAATTTTTTATTATATTTTATCCATGTTTAGCATTATTATTTTTTCACCCTATTTATTAGTCAATGTTGCCCTTCAACTTATTTAAATCTTTCAAGGTATACTTGGTTTAATCAAGGGTTTTGACAATGCTTTTTTGAATAATGTTTTTACTTGTAGATAAAACAGTATAAAAATTAAAGAATGATTTTAGTCGTACGTAACACAAGGCTGTGTTTACTCAATCCTTATTCCTTCATAAATTTATGATAAATCTATATATATAAAAAAACACCCAACCCATGCCCAGCAAAAAAAAAAAATCAAGCATGAATATTCATTTTAGTTCATATTTTTTTTTTAAAATATTTTCATTCTAATTTTTAGTTTTAACAAATGATTTATCAATTAAAGGTTTTTTTTTTTGTCATATTTTTTGTCTACACAATTGTCTCCCTGTTAAAATTGTTTTACAAATAAGCATTTGCATGTCATTCAAGGGCTATTTAAAATTGTATTAGTGATTGTTTTTTAAAGTATTTTTTTTATGTAAAATATATTAAAAAATATTTTTAAAAATTAATTTTTAATTTTAGCATATCAAAACAATTCAATAACATAAAAAAAATTAAGTTTTCATAAAACATTATTTGAATAGCCCTGAAAATACGGTCCAAATAAAAATTGATTAAATTTTAAAAATAATTATTTAAATTTTTTATAAATTTTTTTAATTATTTTAATATACTGCTGTAAAAAATAAATAAAAAATATCAACCCTTTACCCGCTTATTTGAAGGGCATGCACTTCTCTAATTCTAACCCATCCCATTACTCATTTGACAAGCTAACCGGCAATTTACAGGACCGAGTGTGAGGAGGCGGACATACAGAGAGTAAACCTTCATAACCGACCCCTTGCCATCCTATGATCCCACGAGCCACTCATTACATCCAGGGTTCCAAGAGAAAGTATTGTCCCCTTAAACGCGCTCTCTCCTACCATGCCATCTAACTTCTCCCCCTCGCAAGCCAAGACACTCTGCTCGTAGACTTCACTGCTAATCAAGTAGAGATTTGGCATTTCGTCTAATTCACCAGGCATCAATCACCTCAAGAAGGTAGTTTCCAAGGATTGCAAATGGCCCAGGCAACACTGACAAAAACTAACTAGTTATAAAAGCCTCATCCCCTAGCTTCAAATCTAAGAAAAACCAAGGCGTTCTCCCTTGGTTTCGTTCAAAATCAGCTGTCATTCGAACATTTTCAAACACAATCAGGTTCATTCATATAAGCTAGTCAAACAGCCATGTTCAACTAATTACATGTCCATAAGCGCGGACTCCATAAACAAAAAAGTGAGGAAAAGTTGATCAAACATGTCCGATAAACTGCAAAGAAGATGGAAAAGTACATGAGAGCTCTCATTCACTTGAACCTGCAGGACCCACAAGAACACCTTGAGAAGAGCCCTCCTTCTTGTTAGTATCATCTTTTAATTCACTGTCAGACTTTCTTATCCTGATCTTGTACTTGGCTTCAAAATCAGCAATTTCCTTTTTCTTCCTTTCAGCAGCCTCATTAAGCCTTGCAATGACTTCCTCAATTCCCTCTTTATTGCGCTGCACAGCAGGCAGGACCTCTTTGACAGTTCTCTCGACCAGCACACCTCCAATCATTCGGTAGCATCGTCTGGAAGGGTCAAGCGGTTGGATAGCATTGATTACTAATGAATGCTCACTCACATCCATCTCAAGTTCAGTTATTTTCGAGTAAATTTGGTTTAGTTCAGATCGCATAGCAGTGTACATATTCGCAACTACTTGCTCGTTGATTGGTTCGTTTCTATCACTTTCAGCCATGATTCTGTGCAGAGGTAAAGGGCATAAATACTGAAAAAAAACATAAGTTGCTACATATAAGTGATAGACAGCCTGGTGCAAACGGACAGATGACTCAGGTCCAAACTGCAAGTGTGCCAATTATCAATTCTAAGTAATAGGGAAGCAGTTAATTCAATGGCACAACATTTGATCCAAGAGGTGATGATGATGATGATGACGACGACAAGAACAACAACGGAGGCAATTACAGATTCAATCCCTAGGTTTTCTTCAACAATTTAAGCTTAACCCAAAATTTTTGCGACATTTTTGCTTAAAATTGGAATTATTAACAATGAGTTGGGGAACTAGTGTTGATAATTTCGCACAATGCCCTCCCTAAGAAACTATTGGAAATAAAGTAACGATTTCACAACACCCAACACGTACAATACTGGTGGTGCAAATCTTGGAATAATTTTGACCTAATTACTTTTCGAAAGCATCACATATTGGTATAATCACACTTGAAAGTGCAAAAAAGAAAAAGGATTAAGATCTTTACCTGATACCAATAGGTGGTCTCGTTTTTCTCCTGAAAGGCAAAAGAGATCACCAGTTTTACTCCTCAAATCGATGATAGAAAAAGTAAAAGGCTTCGATACTTACAGAAACGAAATGAGAGTGAGAGTGAGAAATCAAACGAACTCTAATGTGCTCTAACAAGGGAACCGAGAGAGAGAGCGGGGGCAACGGAGAGAGCCCCTGGATATTTAAACCCTGGAGGAGCCGATGACCGCAGATGACTTTTCTGCCCTTTTCAAGCAAAAACATATGTATGTTAATGAATGCACAGTTGTTGTCGTCTTTATCCTTTTTTTTGAAGTTTAAATTTATTTTCTTTTTACTGTAAGAGTTATTTATCTCATTGCGTTCACCATAACTATTTTAATCAATTATCTGATTGCATTTTTCTGGTTAAGATTTTCAACTTGTTTTTTCTATTATTTAGCAACTAAATATTTTCTTTCACTAAACTAAGAGTTTTATTCTTTCATTAGCTTCAAATAATATATAATTGGATTTATGTAATATACATACCCAGGAAATTTACATTGCCTATATTTATAAGAGTCCAGTAAATTCTCTTCAAATTCAACAAATTAAGGAAGAGATAATCAATTCGACAAACATACGAATATTTTACATCATGTTAAAATTAATTCTTAAAAATATAATTTAATTGATTAAATTTTAAATTTATTTTTTAAAATCACAAATTTTAAAACTATTAAGAACTTATATAATTATTAATTTTAAAATTTATAAAAATAATAAAAATACATACAAACTATAAACTGATCTGAACATTAATATTAAAAAAAAAATCATGTTTGGAAGGGAGATAACTTTTGTTTTTCCTATTAACCACAAAAACTATTGTTAATTATAACAAGTTGTGGATTGTCTCGTAGGTCTCACCAGTAACCAAGGTAACTTTTAACTTGTTTTCACTAAGCTCTGATCTCAGCTACTGGTATCTCTTGTCAAGCTTATTTTCCCGAAACAGAGAGATAATCGTTGAAAATACAGTGACACCAGAATAACCTTCATCTTTCACCTTCGCCTTCCTTTCAACTGATCTTTGCCGACAAAAACAAAGAGACAGAGTCATTAACAGAGCACATACCAGAACAACCCTCACCATCCTTTTGCTGAAGTTTTTGCTCAAACGCCCTTTTATTCTTCTCAAATCATACAAGTTTCAATAAGAAAGCACAAGAAGAAAGATAAGAGTCAAATCTCTTCTTAACTGATTGATATTCTTCCACTGTAAGCTCCTTTCTTCCATTCTTAGCTTGTTTTTGGGACCTGGAGCTGATGAAACCAGACACTAGAATGGTTGTTTGACTTTCACCTTAGTGATCTCGTTCTCGTTTCTTGTTCTCTTTTTGTGCTGGCAACTCATTAGTTGCTAATCTATTTTTTTTCATTGCTCGTATAAATTGATCATCATTTTCTAGGTTTTACAGTCATAGTAAGTTGGATAGTGGATAAAGCCATGCATTCTTTTATGTACTGTTGTCAGCTTGAGCATTTAGCATTCTACATTATTGAACTCTGCTTGGTTGAATATTTTTGAAGGTAAAACCTTCATCGCTACTACTGGTTTATCAAAAAATGCCGTTCTAACACTAATACATTTTTTTTTTCCATGGGGAGAAGCTACTATTACTTTAGATGATGCGAATTGTTTTTTAGAGTTACTCTGTTTTGGGATCCCCTGTTTCACGCTCTGTTGAAAACAGAGAATGGGAGGTAATTAAAGAGAAATTGATGAATACAAAAAAGGAAACTGTAAGAAATACAGCTAGGAAAGCATGCCGGCATGCATGCATGAAGATGCTTGTCAAGTTTCATAGCCAAACAAGCTTCTACAAATAGCAATTTTTGGATAGTATATTTAAAAAAAAAAATTCAACTCTTGGAATTTTTTTCTTCTTTCCCAAAACTATCAGGCTTTCAATGCCCTCAGCATATCAGTGTTATTCATTTCTTTTATTTTGACACAATCAAACAATTTTCAAGTCTATAGCGACCTGAATGATAGCTCCAGAGAATAGAAGATTTTTTATCCGATGTCATTTCTGTGCTTGCAAAGTCATGTATACCAGAGATCTTCTTGAATTAATTATGTTTGTGTGATGAGATTACAGCAAGTTTAATAAACACAGTAAAAATATAACCTTATATCATATTGGCTGTATAATATATTAATAATCTAGTGCACAATAAATTTAATTTGAAACTAAAAAATTACTATTTTTTTTAGTTATTTTATTGTCAATAGTATTTTTAATAATAATTTTAACTAAACATCTTTTAATCATTTTTTATTCAATAATAATTTTAACACAATCAATAACAAAAATTAATTTTCTTAAACTTATATTTTTTAATTTATAACCACAAAACTGTCATAATATCAAACATATTAATGATGTAGTGTGTTTATGATAGAAATAGGATGAAGCATAGTTTAATTTTTTGATGAATCCACATTAATATATAAATATATATTATTGTTAATGAGGTGTGGATTATTTTTCAAGAAGGTTATTGTTAAAACAATCAATCACATCCCCCACCTTTATCTTAAACATGCACATATATGCATGTTTGGCTTGGAGATATAGTAATTTTTTTAAAAGATATAATATTTTTTAAACACAAACTATATTTCTAAAAGCAAAAACACGTGTTTTACTAAAACAATTAAAGCTATCTTTCGTCCAAACACTCTCAATTCCAAACATAGATAGTGTTTAACATTATAATAGTAACTGATTTTAAAAATATTTTTTTATTAAAAATAAATCAAAAAAATATTTAACATTAAAACAATTTAAAAATAAAAAAAATAATTTAAAATAAAAAAAAATCAATTTTTTTTCATAAACTCAACACGTTTGCATAAACAAAATCACCCTAAAAGATAGACGCACAATGTTGAATCATGTATGATGTCATTTAACAAAAAACAGAAAGAAAGAAAGCAAACAATTTGGGGGAAAAAACAATAATTGCAAAGAGCACCATTATTGTCTATGTTCCAAACTTGCCGAGAGTCCCCCGCACTTGCCGGGATATCGTGTACTAGAAGAAAAGCATCTTTAATAAAAAAACGGTGCTGGCTGCTGATGATGTCCTGTAAAATAAACAAAGCTTCAATGGATGATAAATGATCATATCATCACCCAGCAAGCCATGCATCATCAAAGATATGAGAACATTCTATAACATGAAACGCATAGCAAAAAAACCCTATAATTTCAGACCATAGATGTCACAATTACAGCATTGTGAAGTGAAGAAACAAACTACTACAGAAGGACATGCAGGGCAACAGCTGCTAAAAGCCTACATGATCCCAAGTTTCTAGGTAAGAGCCAATAAACATTGCAATATGGAGACGTACGCTTAAAGTCGTTACCTAGACTCCCATGGCAACGTAAAAGAAAAGAAGACATTTCCTACAAGGAAAACCCTTTTAGAGGGGCAAACTTTTCCAGAATTTCAGCTTCACGTTTTTCTGCATTTGCCCTTTTTAGCTCCCATTCTGGGATTTTGGAGTTGGCAACCTGAATATCACGCACAACGTTTGGAATTGAATTTGCCACCATCCCTTGGGCAGAAGCCACCTCGACCTTTGCTGACTTGTTATTCTCAATTGTATCAGTGAGCTCTGCTCGCCAGGTTTGAAGTTGAAGAATTTGATTGTCAATTTCCTGCACAGTCAGTAAGTTGGAATCAACCTGTGACTGAAGCTGGTCTGCTTTCTCCTTCAATTCATTATATTCATCCCTCAGAGAGCTGACCTTCGCCTTGTTTGCCTCAAGGGTACCAAAGAACTTGTATACTTGCTCTATTGTTTGCCTACTCTCAAGAAAAACCTTGCTGAATGATGGGATTTCCTCTATCAATTTCAACTTAACAAGTTGTTCGGCACTAAGAGTGGGATCCTTCCTTAGTTTGGATGCTAGAGTTGTGAGTTTGGAAATGCTTCTGGACGAGACCAGAGAGGGAAAATCCATGAGTAGAAGGGAAGAAAGCTTGCTTCGGGCTTTAGCCATATCACTTTCGGTAAGAGGAGCTTCAGTGGCTGCAGGGTATGATTCTTGAGTTTCAGAGAGAGGTTGAGTGAGAATATCTTCCAATGAACTGAGATAGTTATCAAAACCCTCTGGAATGACATTAACTACAGGTTCGGGCTCAGTTATTACAATTTCACCATTAGCAGTATGAGACACAGATCTTTTAGAAGAACGTGTAGCTTTTCTCTTTGACGTGGATGATGATGTAGGTGCATCCTGTTTCCCATCTTCTTTTCTTTTCCTCTGGCTGGAACGTGGAGTTTTCTGTTTCTTTTCTTGTTTCTGTTCTTCAGCTTCTTCTGTTAACATGGGTAAAATCTGCTTCCTTTGCCTCCGACCATAACGAGGATTTTCTACTTTCCCTTCTTGAACTTTCAGAGTTTCATCTTCAAGAGGGTTCTCAAGAGGGAGAGGCGCAGCTTCCACTGTAACAAAGATGAGAGTTTAGCCGCCTGGTCAAACCAACCCTGTAGCTCAACAAAACATTATCCAAAGTAACAGGGATTGACTAGCTCAATTACATCAACAATCCTATTCAAAAGATTACAAGTAATGCGCTACATATATTGCAATGGAAGAAAAGAACATGCTTGACGTATTTTCTTGTCCCAGCACTGACAAATAGCGAAGAACAGGCTAAGGAATTGAAGTGAAATGAAAAAAAACTTGAAAATTATGATATAAATTCCAACACAAATAAGACCATGATAACATAAGAGTTTTTCTATGGAAGCTGTAATGGAAACTTCCTCATATGACTCTCAGTCAAATTAAAATGCTTTGCTGTTTTGAGTCATCTTCTTCAATTTTTTTCAATTTGAGAGAATGCCTTATAATTTTTTTGATAATTTCTTGTAAATTTACAGTCTTTCCCTCTTGCCACAGAATTCTTTTCTATAAAAGACAATAGAGAGCATCATTGACAACATTTAAACTCACCTTTTGTTGGAGACTGGACTTTTGCTGGTATCTTCCATGTAAACGATGCAAAAAATGCATCAACATCTGCGCCTGGGAATGCAGATCGAATGTAATTTTCAAGTGCAGGCCTGCTAGCAAACATCTGCTTCTTTTTCCCCTGGAGGCTTTTTGGAAGGTAAATGAATCTGTCCTGGAAGTAGCCCGAAGAGCTAACCCTCTTTCCTACTCTCCATTCCCAGTTATCACCAGGATTTGGCCAATCTGTCGGAGCAAATGGCAAACCTTCACCAGATTCACCTGGCATAACTAGCCTAACAGAACTGTTCACGTCTATTGTGATCCTTCCACCATCACTCTTACTAGGGGTATCGCTCCCCATAAATTGCTCGTTCTGCTGACCAAAGAAATTATGCTCATCCATTAGATGCCCACCCCCATTACTTTCACGATGAACACCATTGTCCACAAATTCCTCATTCTGCTGACTAAAAATATCTTTCTCATCTAGCAGGTGCATGCTACCAGTACTTCCATGGGGGATATCATTCTCCATTAATTGTTGCTCATTCTGCTGAGAGCTTGTCGAGACTGGCGTGCCATAACTGTCATCGCAATGAAATAAATCCAAACATAACATAAGAATCAACTAACGCAAGGAAATGACTAATTCATCTCTAGGTTAAGCAAATAGAAGCCATCAATGTCTTTCAGACACAGTTTTAGAACATTAACATCCTTACATATCACCTACAATTGCGGAATTTAGAAATTCAATGGCCCATAAACTTCTTTTGGGTTAAATCAATTCACATTTGTTACTGGAAACTTTTAAGGCTCCTTAATTTACAAATTTCAAGGGTGATTTGGAAAACTTGCAACACCTTCCATCTTTCAGTTATATACCTACTTCACTAACGGGGTAAAGAAGAAACTTTTATCCGGAGGACATTTTGCTTTGTGTATTGCTCGATTGACCTTTGACAAAAATTATCAGGAATTTTTTTTAGATACCCGGATTCAGATGCACAGAACATGTGAAGAATAAGAGACGGGATCTAACAACAAAAATAAAGCGGGATTGAAAACCAAAATTGAAGAAAAAAACATACTCTGGACCGAAAATCAAACCAAATGCAGTGTGTGGACCATGATCACGTGGTTTACTAGAAGGAGAGTGCACTGGATCTGACATGATTTAATTTGCAAACCCAAAAACCCTTTCTTTCTTTAACCTGCAACCAAATTAAACCGAACCAAGGAGAAATGAAATCAAACCAGAATATCAAGGACAACAGCCAAAAACAACAAAAAATCACGAATTAAAACAACACTTACTCTTTCCAGCAGTCGAGCACAGCTTTCTGTATTGGGATTCCTGTGAGCTCAGATGGTAGAGAGAAGGGCAAGATGCTGGGTCATGCTCTTGCATGTGGCTGATAGGAGGATATTTTCTAGGAATTGTGAGTCAGCGGAGAACTGAGCCAATACTCCTACCCTTCTGGATGAGGATAACTATTGTGCTTGTCCCAGTATTCTCTTGTAAATAAATGAAATAACAAGGTTCTATTGTCGGTGGTCATTTCACTTGATGATTGGCGCGTGGTATATGCTATTGCCAAACGACCAACATTAACTCGACAGACGACGAGTGTCCAGATGTAACGAAGACAGTATCCACTGTTTATGTTTCTCCAACCTGACTAGTTAACAGTTCATAAGCTCAACAAGCTCTAGTTTACTTAATTAGAACGAAGCTAGTTATCAGAATTAAAAGCTGACTCCATGTTTTTGTTTGGAAAAGAAATAAAAAACAGCATGTCATTTACGAATTTGGCGACTTTCTTTTTCAATAACATGGTTGCTTTTTTTTTTTATGCTGTTCTTGTTCCAGGAAATCTTAAATGCGTGAGTGTATATAATTACAGCGGGAATTAATAAAAATTAATTGTATTTGGCAAAAAACAATTAAGTGTTGAGTGACCAAAAATGAACCTGGAACAAATATAGGAACTAGGTGAATGGGCAGGACAACAAAATTGGCGCGTGGTGCACGTGTATTGACATGTGAAGAGGCTTGTTATGTTCAAACTGTGCGTGCGTCCTCGTCCACCGGCCAAACCTAGTCATTCATGGTGTCATCCAAAGTGTCGCATCAAGTTCTTTCCACTAGCGTGCCCACATGCAGTATTCTAACCCGCGGCTATGGGATATTAGCATGTTTTGCTTCTTCATCCTCTTATTTCTCTTCTCTTATTAAAAATCTCTTTGACTATCTAAAAATTAAAGTTCTCTTGTTATTTTTTTTATATTAATTTTATTTTAATTATTGTTTGTTTTTTTTCAAATTTTTTTAATATATTTTTTTATTTTATCTATTAATATTTAAATTCACTTAATTTTTATATTATTAATAGCTGATTTTTTAAAACTATGCTCTTTCTTTGTTTATTTCTTTCGTTAAGAGTTTTTTAATATTATTTATCAATATTTTATTTGTATGTTAAGTTTTCTCCTTTTTTTTGTTCTACCACTACTTGTTTTGTCTAGGGTATTTTTTATTAGTTATTATTTTTAAAGATTTAATCTTAGATTTATGATTTAAAGTATGAGTTTTGAAAATTAATTTGAGTTAATTTTAATTTTTAGTTTTTTATTTTATTTTATTTTTTAAGATATGATTGATTGAAATTTGATTTTTTTATTTATTTTTATAAATTTATCACAATCTTATATCATGCATATCTGCTCTAAAATGTTAATATAATTTAACTTGAGTTTTTTTATTTTTTAAATTATATATCTTTTTAATTCCACTTTTCAATAATAGATTGTTTGATCATGAAGCTTTATAATTTTAATAAATATATCTTTAACAAGGTTACTATGATATCACAACTTAGATAATAAATTTGACATGCTAATCTAAACCAATTTTTATTTTATTTTTTTAAATATATTTTATTATTCAATATTTAATAAGTTTAAAATTATTTTTTTTACTTTGCCTTTAACAAGTAATTACATTCTTATTTATTTTTATCGATTTTTTTTCTAGAACAGTATTTTTATAGATAAAAAAAATTAAAAAGTTAATTGGAACATAGTTTGATTTACAAAATTATTTGATTTTAATTGGATAATTATATGGATAGTTCAAGATAAATCATATATAATCTAAGTTTCAAGTCAATAAGTCAACTTAGAAGACAAAGTCATTTTAAGACTTTGCTTTAACAAGTCATCTAGGCAAATTTTATTTTTCCCAGCAGGTATTATAAATAATATTTTAGTTACACATGATGTCACATTAATAAACAATAAGAAAAAATTGTTAGCAATCAATTAAAACAAAATGAAGTCATACATTAAATTACCTAGCTGTACCTATATGATCCACACAACCCAAATGCTATTTTGTTGATAATTCTTTATTCATGGATACGCGATCAGTAAATTAGTGCTAATATACTCAATAATCACCATATGTTCTATAACTTCTGAAATACTCTATATTAACATTCTCGTGTGAATTTCCGTTCTTATTGTTTACAGAGAAGAAAATTGCAGTGCATTGCTGCATTGATTTCTTACCTGGTTTTGTGGAATCAACAACTTTAAAAACAAAATCAGAAATGAAGTGCCTTTGTCAAACAGCTTCTATCATTACTTTATAGCATATGAAGAAACGAATAACAATTTGTTTAGTATTTTTTTGGGACACAACTAAACCCTGTTTATTTTATTTTTTTAAAATAAAAAATATTATTTTAATATATTTAAAAAAAAAACACTTTAAAATATAACCACATTTAAAGACCTAAATAAAAATTCTCTCAGACACAGCCAAACAGAGAGAAACATACATGCCAAGTTAGTTAATGTTTTGAGTTTACACGGCCCGTAAATCACCAGGTCAATATGACCGGTACCCTTGTAATTTGTGAATCAGTTGTTAATTTTTATGATCGGTATACCTGTAAACAAGTCATTAGTTGTTGTCCAAAACGCCACCTGGACTGCCCTCATTTCTGGCCCTGTCCAAATCGTTATTTCTCCTCTGGCCTCCTCTATTCCTCTAAAATGCGCCGTCAAAACATCCATTTCTCTTTCCCTTGTGCATTCAAAGCATCTGCTGCGCTTTGCTTGCCTTTTACAAAGAAGTAGATTCACGCGGTTACGGTGAAGCTGGGCCAAATTAACGATAAATTTGAAGCGAAACGCCTGTTTGACGAAATGGCTGAAAGAAACATCGCTACGTGGAATGCATACTTTTCTAATGCAGTGCTTGATGGGAATCCTCGGAAAGTGATTGATACGTTTATTGATTTCCACCTGATGGTTGGAGAACCCGATTCGATAACATTTTGTGTGTTCTTGAATGTGTGTGCTGATGCGGGGTATTTGCACTTTGGGAGGCAGCTGCATGGCTTTATGATTCGCAGTGGGTTTGAAAGGGATGTGTCGGTTGCAATGGGACCCTTCATTTTCATGGAAACTGTAAGGAACTTGGATTGGATGAAATGCTTTCAGTGGGACGGGGAGGAGGAATTCAGTTTCGTGGTGTTCGATGGTTGCTGCTTGTGAACAGAATGATGCGAAGGAGAAGGCTTGCGTGGTGTTTTTGATTGGTAGAAGGGAAGGGACTGAGCTGACAGATTAATTGGTTTCAAGTGTCATCAGCGTATGTGCAGGGCTTTCAGGACATGAATCGAGGAGGTCAGTTCATGCACTTGCAGTGAAAGCATGCGTGGAGGGTCATGTTTTTGTTGGGAGTGCCCCTGTTGACATGTATGGAAAAGGCGGAAGTAGTGAAGATTGTGAGCAGGCCTTTCATGAGATGCCTGAAAGGAATTTCGTTTCCTGGAATGCTATGATTAGCGGGTACGCATATCATGGGGATGTTGCATGGCCATCTCATTGTTTGAAGAAATGCAGCCTGACGCGGTGCTGAATTATGTAACACTGATCTTTATTTTATCAGCTTGTAGCAGAGGAGAGGCTGTTAAATTGGGTATCTAGATTTTTGAGTCAATGAGGAACAGGTACATGATTGAATCGGGAGCTGAGCATTCTGCTTGTACTGTGGACATGTTATGGCGGGCTGGAATGGTGGAGCGTGCTTATGAATTTGTACAGAAAATGCCAATTCGTCCAATAATTTCTGTTTTGAGGGGGCTCTTTTAAATGTTCGCAGGGTCTGTAGGAAGCCAGGGTAAGGTAAAATTGCAGCTGATAACTTATTCAAACTTGATCCAGAAAATTCAGGCAACCATGTGCTGCTTTCAAACATGTTAGCTACTGTTGAAAGGTAAGTTAATTGTTTAAAGCCAACCTCATTGTACTTCAGAAATGCTACAAATCTAGCTAGCTTTAATTAGATGGTTTTTGAATCCGCTTCCTTGAAGTTCCCGTTATTTGCTTGCTGATGTCAATGTACTACTGTAGTCACAATCTCCACTCCTTATTTAGGAATGAAAATTGCGATCCAAATCCCTCATTCATTCAGTTGCCACACCTCGTAAATTTTTTGTTCTTGGGGAATGGGATTCTCTGTCTTTGGCCCTCAGGCTAGACAATGATAGTAGCATTCCCCATCTGTTGGATAACCGCTCACTCTTCTCTCAGGAATTGAAATTAGAATCTTCAATCTGAAAGATCCAAGTTTAAACACCGGGTCTGTTTAATATTATGGAACCACTGTTCATGGATTTCTCTAGCTACAAACATAGAAGTTGTCTTTGTCTGGACCTTCAGAATTAGGACCTGGGAATGATGCTATTCTTGCAGGTAGAAATAATGCTATCACCTGTTGTGGTTTTCGTAGTTGCTGCATTTATTATCTGAAATGGTAGTAACTTCCCAGTCAAGCTTGAGGATATGTCTTAGCAAAATCCAGTAGCCCTTGCACGGTATCCTGGACAATATTTTTTGTTAGCGATTGTTTATACTGGATTGTGAGGGTCCCTGTCCTGCTTGTTAGCACATCTAATTTGTGAATAATTGAGTGGCTGCTTCCACGTAATATACTAGAGATGCTTCGTTCACCGTGGTATCCTTTCTTCTGCTTTAAGTAATTGGTATTTTAATTTCAGCTTTCTTCTTTGTCTAGATTCTCCTTTTGCTTGTCAGCCAATTATCTTGGACGTAAATGCAGATGGGAGAAAGCCACCCTTGTGAGAAAAGAAAAGAAATGAAGGATGTTGGGATCAAGAAGGGGGCAGGTTGTAGCTGGGTTATAAAGTCCATATCTTCCAGGCAAAGGATACATCCTAGGAAAAGAACAGCGAGATTCAGGCGATGCTAGTTAAGCCAAGGACATAAATGCAGGCCGCTGGTTAAAAGAAAATGACAGCAGTTGGGTATCACAGCAAGAAGATTGCCCTTGCCTTCGTCCTTAGAGCAATCCCTACAGTGTTTAAAAAAACCAATCAACTAGAAAAAAATTAATTGAGAAAATTAAACTGAGATTAAAAAAAAATGATTAAACTGATTTTTAAAACTATAAAATCTAATAAATTCAGTTCAGTTTTGATTTTGCAAATGAAACTAGTAAACCGAACGGATCTAATCCAAAAAAAAAAGAAGTTATCCTAGCTCTAACCTAGCCCCCTTCACAAAAAACTACCATATACTTTTCTCATTCTTTATTTTCCTTTTATTTGCTCTACCTCATCTCTCTCTCATTCTTTTCTTTTTAACTGTGGATCCTCTAACCCAAAGCTTTCACTTACTTGTTTTACTTTCTAAATCTTATTGATATTTCTAACTTTATTAGTTCATGTAGGCAAACAATAGTTGAGTGTTTAGAAGAAAATTAACATTATAGTGAAGTTTTATGATAATGTAATGATTTGTTTATTGTGTTGGTGTTATGATAGTAAGAAAAAGAAAAAAAACTATCACAAATTGTTTAGGAAAAAAACTCAGCATAAGTTTTTTTATAATTCTAGAAATGATGGGTTTGTGGCTAATGTTGAGAGAAGTTTCATTATTGAAGAATAAATAATACATACAATGGTTTGTTTTGGTTTGAACAGAGAGGGGTAATAATCTATGAATCTGGAAAGGGGTTTGTTTGGAGTTGTAAGTTAATGATTCTAGTATTGACAAAGAGAGTTACTAGATGAAGAGTTAATTTGTTTCTTGTTTTCTAGCTAAGAGGGGCTTTTGAATTCTTTGTAAAAATAATAATCCAAACTTCTGATTTCTTAAAAGAAAAATAATGAAGTTGATACTTGTTTTAGATGCAATATACATTAATAATTTGTTTAAATATACATATTTATGATTAGATTTACTGGTTTTATTTAAAAAATTGAGCTAAACCGGTTTGTTTTAAACTGAATTTTAGCCTGGCTTAGTTTTTATTTTTTAAAATTAATCTTCATTGGATTTTTTAGTTTAAGCCCAACTGAACCATGATCACCTAAGGACATGTGATTATTGTCACAGTGCCTTTGTTGGGAGAGAGATTATTGGCAGAGATAACAATAGATTTTGAGAGTGTGAGTGTGAGTGTGAGTGCAGCTATTTTTGGTGATAATTTTTGTACTTACTAACAATTTTTGACGGGGTAGGTAATTTTCAGATAGAATCCTTGAAAAAATTATTATTTAATGCAAACTCGTAACTCTATTTCAAACTTCCCTATTAAATGATTCATAATTTTGGTGATTGATTCTCAGTAACCAAGTTGCATAAAAATTTTCCTTTTCCAACCAACCATCTGCCATTTTAGAATTGACAATTTTCTTTTTGGTTGGATGCAAGACCTTTTGGTTCATCAACTACACATATAGGGTTACTCTCAAACTCTTTCGATTCCTTGCTTCTCTCCTTACGGTGGGATTCCAACGCGCTTGTGATTTACTGATCTCACTCTTTTCTTTTAAAAAATATTACATGACAGTGATTAACTCGCTCGTTTACCAGTCATTTCGAAGACGGCACCATCTGACAGCATTAGTAGGAGTACTGTATCCCATTAAGCCACGTAAATCAAACGAGGTCGTGTTCTCATCTACCACGGTACCCTTCTGGCCTCATGTACATGTTGCACAGCATGGAATAAGCTCAAAATCTTTTACCGATATCAACTAGGGAATTGAAAAGGGAGAGAAAAATGGCAGCAGCAAAAGGTGCGTGCCTGAACCACATATCTCGAGAATCATCAGATATAAGAAGGCTTGCCGATTTCTACAAAGAGATATTTGGTTTTGAGGAGATAGAGAGCCCCAAGTTCGAGTTCAAAGTTATATGGCTTAAGGTCTCCCCAGATTTCGCTATCCACTTAATCGAAAGGAGCCCAGATACCCAGCTTCCTGAAGGACCCTACAGTGCCGCTTCATCTGTTCTTGATCCTACCCATCTCCCTAGAGGACATCATGTCTGCTTCTCTGTCTCGAATTTTGACTCCTTTGTCCAATCTCTCAAGGTATCACGAATCATCCCCTTCGTTCTTTTTTTTGTTGTTTAATATGATTATGTTCATTTTGAATGATTATTGAAGTCTTGGGAATCAAGGAAAGTGTTGAATTCGAAGCATTTTTCTGCGTTTTAGCAGCAAATTTCACTATCAATTAGTGGCATTTAAACGATTATGTTCAGTTTAAGTGTTGTCTTCTACATTTCCTTTAAGTAAATTGAAGCTAAATATTGTGGTGATTGAAGGAAAAGGGAATAAAAACGTTTAAGAGGTCTGTACCTAATCGGCCAATCAGGCAGGTCTTCTTCTTCGATCCGGATGGTGAGCTTTTGTAACCCTTTTTCTGGGTTTGATGTTTAGTTTGAAGATCAATTGTGTAGAAGACATTTGCTTTATCTTTCTGGTAATGGTGCAGGTAATGGATTGGAAGTTGCGAGTCGTGATGAATAGGGTTGCTCTCTACCTGTGAGTATGGATAAAATGTTTGTAGGCCTGTAAGCCTGCAAGGGGAAACATAAACTTAAAATAAAATGTAATAAAAACCCCTTATTTGTATGCAGTTACTCGTAACTCTTATGATCGTATGTATTCCTGGAGTTCTGGATCTTTTCTAGTTTTCCTTCCTTAAAAAAAAAAAACATCAAAATTGGATAGCGTTTGGCTATGGTTAGTATGGAGGTAGCATTATGCATTACCATGTGGTCTTGTGGAGCAGTAATGGTATAGCTGATTGGATTGTTTACATCTTTTATATGTTGCTGTTTCTTCAAAGGAAAAGGATGATCCCATAGCATTGAAATGCCATTACTGTAAAAAGGACTGATGAGTCGTCTGTTTGGCCACTCCACTGGCAATAGGGAATTTCTAGAACGTTATTTTGACATGCAATAGTGGATTGGTTTGGTTAGGCTTCCAAGTTTATCGAGGGTTCTTATGTTAAGCACTGTTCATCTCGTGAAGCACTCGTTGCAGTCATTAGCTTGAACTTCGGCATTGCCATGAGATGGGTGATCATTGACATATCCATCTGCGACAGCCTTTCTGGATTGCTTCTGAAAACTAGTGAAGAAATCATATTGTTTTTTGACTATTTTGGTAAACTGATTTTTTATATTATTTTGATAAATTGATGTTAAAAACAATTTTTAAAAAATAATAACACTATAATCGCAGGCACTTTGAAAAAATATATATTGTTCCTTCTATGCTATTTACCAGCAAATGCGCTGTGTTATACTTTATATGTGTGTTTGATGTTATGATGTATGGTATTTTTTATTTAAAAATATATTAAAAATAATTTTTTAAGATTTTATATAAGCATTAATACTAACAAAAAAATCAATTTAATATTTTTTCAAATCACACTTTTTAAAATACACTTGCAAGAGCAATACGGGACGCCATTTCTCTGCCATTCATTTCAACGCTACCAGGTCTTCGCTTTTTGCAAGAGCCTTTTGATCAGGTTTCCAATCCGCAACTTCAACTTCAACTAATGGTGAATATAATTGTTAGATATTTTGACTTTATTGCCCTGCCAGAGAGAGACCTTTTTTCTTTCTTTCTTCCTTTTTTTTGCTCTGTACTTTTCAAAAGTTTGAGGATAGCCAGAAATAATGATTTTAATTTAAAAAAATCAAATTGGTAAATTCTAAAAACAAACACGAATTAATAAATCTAAAAACAAAACCCGACTAAATATAATAAAAAAATTTTGTTTTTTTGTTTTTTATATGAATATAATAAAAAAAAATAATCTTTTGGTATGTTTAAGGTTTAACATCAATCCAATACTAAATAATAAGATTTTCACAATAAATAATGAAATTAAAAGAAAAAAATAAACAAAAAGTAGAAAAAAAACCCAAGGAATTTATTATAAGAAAAAAATACTTTATTATATTTAACTGGAGTTTATTTTTAGAGTTATTGAATTAAGGAATCTAGTTCGAGGCAGAGACAGAGCTGGCGCGCATGCGTTTTTATTTTCTTAATAAAAGTTGTTTCTAATCGTCTCTTATTAAAACTGTATTATTTTTTAAATTTTTTTTTAGCATACGTTGTTTGCTAGATTTTTTAGGTTAAACTGTTCTAATTTTCAAAAAAATCCACGGTGGCAATTTATCATCATACTGCTCAATGCTCTCATGTGCCAGCAAAGCCATGTATCCCACAATTGCACACAAGTACCCCCGAATTAAATAGTCTAAAGGTGACCTTTCCCTCACACTTGCTTCCATTATCATGGCCTGCGTCCTGATACTTAACATAAATACACAACGTGTGGTTTTTTTATTGTAACAATAGATATAGTTTATTGTGAATTTATATATATATATATATATTCATGTGATGAAATAGTCTTTATAAGATTCATTGTTTGTCATTTAAAAAAAAAACAGCGTAATAAATGAATTACCTTAAATCAAAGTTTTAATATAACCGTTCAAAGGGATTTATGGGTTTTCCATTTTTAATGTACAATGAAAACACTTGACTGACCTTCACACCAGATCTCTTCTAGCTTTGCTTTAAGGATATTTTTCGTATTTTTATATATGTTTTTTTGGTTATTTTTGCGATGAGCTAGAGTTTTTCTTTGTCTTTTAGCATAAATCTAATGTTATTGAAATCAAATGTTGTCAGGCATGTTGGATCCACGCGGAGACGCACCACCTCCATTTGTGCCTTTGATCAATGTGTGAGGCGCGTTACACTGTTCATACCCCACCTTCCGAGAGGTTGGGTTGTTCTTTTCATAGCGCTCCACCGCATGTTGACAGCGGAGCCATGATTGGCCTCCAATTCATTTTATTGTTTTTCCCTTTCACTTTTATTTTTTGCCAAACTTTAATTCTATTTTCTTTTTTATTTTAATCCTTATTTTCTTAGCTGCTAATTATTTTATTTTGAATTATTTTTTTAATTCTATCTCTTTTATTTGACTCAAACCATTTTTTTAAAATTTGACCTTCCTTGTTATGATTTTTTTAATTTTATTCTCAATTCTTTTTAATTTTCCTCTAATTTTATCCTTTGAGTCTATTTTATCTTTCAATTTACTCCTTGTTCTTTTAATTTCTAATTGTTTTGTCACGAATCACTTTTTTCAAACGCATCCCTCATATTTAATATTTTTTAATTTAATCCTCATTATTTTAGTTTCTTTTTATTTTATCCTCAATATTTTTTATTATTTTAATTTTATCTTTTAATGTTTTTTATTTTATTAGGGATATAATTTTTAACCTCATTTCTTTAATTTCTGTTTTTTTTCTATTTTTTCTTTTATTGTATTTTTTTTATAAATTTGTCCCCCTGATTTTTTTTTATTTCTTCATTTTTTTCATGTTATCTTTCTATTGGCTAATCACAATCTTATAAACCGAGTGACATATTTTAAAGATGAGTATGGGTTGAAAATTTAACTTTATTGATTTTTCTAGTTTTTTTTATAAAATTATCAATGTCTCATATTTAAAATTATATGTTTTATATATTAGACCATATTAATTTGAGTTTTTGTTTTTTCACAATTTTTTTAAATTAAAAGGCTTTTTTTAATATTTATAACTAGCCCGCTAAACGAATCTCTTTTTAAATAGACCAAGCATCAAGAACTAAGAACTAAGAGCACTCGTAGAATGTTTTGTTTTAATCTTTTTTCTCTACAGTTGCTTCCTAAATTCTTTAGTTTGCTCAGAATTTAGGCTCCCCGTTTTCCTTTTTTTATATTGTTCTCATTTTATTGTTATTGTCTTTTTAAAAAAATTATTTTATTAAAACTAATACAACATATTTGGCTTAATCGGGGCCACTGACCTACTGTGCGGATCCCTCCTTTTTTATAATATATTTGCTTCGAATGAACACCATTTTTTATTTTATTTTTTAATGCTAAACAAATTTTAAATCTGGTCGCGGCGGCACAGCGCCGGGCAGACAGCTATTTGGTTAGTGTGCGCGGTAGGAATTTGGAAGTGCATGCTTTGAATCGATGAGTACCATGGTATATGATTCCTGCACTCGGATACCGATATTGCTGGTAATTGATTAAAACAAGTGTCCGTGTAGGACTAAGATGAGCCTAGGTGTCCTTTAACTTCGTGGTTCTTGTCTTCTCCATTACATATATAATATAAGACTCTCCAATGTTGGTTGTGTCAGTACAACATATAGTAAGGATCTTGTTGTGTTGGAACGTAGAGACGCAGGTATAAGAAAGGTATTTGAGTTCTCTAATTGTGAGCGCAGAAAATTAAAATTAAATCAGTGAGGGCTGTAAGCATTATCATTATGCAGCATTTTGTACACAGGACTAGACAGGGTTAGACCAAAGAGCTTTACTTGTAATTCTGTTTGGTGCGCACATGGGGGTGGATCAGACTGAACAGGATGGGACAAGGCTATTCAATACTGAACATGTAAAAATATAAATACATGATGCATTAACTGAAGGAGGAAGCACATTTTAGATGTATGTTTGGATGTGTTCCCTTGCATGCATAAGTATACACCCTTCAATCAGATTGAGAAATGGGTTACTGAAAGTTGATTAACCCAAGAGAAAATAGTTCAGAAGAGGAGCCAAGAAACTTCTTCAAGTAAAAACTTGTTCCAAGAAATCAATCTACTGGAGCATTCAACAAAAAGCAGATTCAACCAACTCCAAGCCTGTGGAACTCAAGCCCAATATAAAAGATGAGAAATGGTAATACCTTGCACTGTGATGCGCTTTGCAAACAAAGAAGCCAGATTTACTTGTGTCACAGCTCCAACCATGAAGCCGAGGAGAAAAAGCCTCCCATCAGTACTTAAGCTGCCACGTTTTTCTGAAAATAGGGTGCCCCAACGCTATTCAGAATAACGTCAACACCTTATTAAGCATTATTATTGCTCAGGTCTTTGGTCCATATTTGAATTTGATCATCAGAAAAGATAAATTTCATGCTACCAAGATTGCAACTAATTAATGACATTAAGTATTTCTCTCCTTTTCTCTTTTGATTTTTTTTCCTTGTCATCTCTTATATATAATCATATATATCAAGAGTCGCCTTGCACTTGTTTTTTAAATGTGATCAGAGAATTAACCATAAATAAGGTAAATATTTTTTTTTACGTGGGGTGTCCAGAATAAGGTAAATATTTTTTTTTTTTACGTGGGGTGTCTGGGCCAGCTTACGCGCACCACGACTAATCCACACGGTTCACTGAATATCCTGCAAGTCCAGTGAACAGGTAAGGCACCGCGGGAGTAACAGACGTGCATGGTAAGATTCGAACCCATATACTGAAAAAGAAAAGAAGCCCCTCCCACTGCTTTACTACAACCTCACTTGCATGAGGTAAATATTTTGCTTGCACTGGTTGAGACTCTCAATTATTTAGATGAGAGGTTCGTGCTATATGTTTGGTGTCCCAAAAAAGACGCACTATAGACCATAAGATCTGTGAGGAAACGTGTGCATGTGGTGACCTCATATACATGCTACTCCACGTCATTTCATCGCAAGAAAAAACAAAAACATTGTACCCCAATGTAATGGCTTGTGCCCCGTTACAAACCGTAAAAAAAATATTGTTTTTATTTAAAATTATTTTTTATATAATTTTATATTATTTTGATAGGTTGATTTTAAAAATATTTTTTAAAAATAAAATAAAAAATTATTTTAATATTTTTTAAATAAAAAATATTTTAAAAAATATTCATTATTACACTCTCATACTCCCGCATGCCCCACATCACATGAGATTTTTTGCTTTAGCCATGCGCAGGGCACAACTGAAATCTACATGAACCCTCCAAAATATTTTCCTCAAGGTGTCCCCTTATGTATTAGCCTCGATACAAAAGCTTGGAATAGAAAAATTGTACGGATGGGATCGAGTAGAAAACATTAATCAATGTTACTTCGCTCACTCCTCCGCGCCTTGCACGGTTGCTCTCCGACCCAATAAAACCCCTACCATTCAACCTTCCTTCCTTCTTATTCCCATAGCCACAGTAAACACATCATAATCTCTCTCATTCTGATTCCATCAAGAGGAAAAATGCCCACCATCTTCTGGAAGAACATTCTCAAATGCCTACCCACCATAAACCCATCCTCACATCTATTGGCCTCAGAGTTGGAGTATAGTGATCCATTGCCATCATCCACTACCCTCATCTCCCCGCCTACCACATCAATTATTATCAAGAACTTCAACTCCCCCTACGACCTCTCCTCAGCACCCACCTCCAAATCCCTCAGTACTCCCTCCACCAACTCCTTCTCCTCCTCTTACTCCGACTCAGACACCGAATCAAATCTTGATTTTGCCTCCATTCTCGCCTCCCAACGTTTCTTCTTCTCCTCCCCTGGCCGCTCCAACTCCATCATCGAGTCCTTGCCAGAGCCCCAGACACCGGTCAGTGGAGGTGTCGCGATTAAAAAGTATTCACCAGATCCTTATACGGATTTTAAAGATTCAATGCAACAGATGATTGAAGCGAGAGAGCTAAGGGACGTTCGGGCTAAATGGGACTACTTGCATGAGTTGCTCTCTTGTTATCTTAAATTAAACCCTAAAAACACTCACAAGTTTATCATTAGTGCTTTTGCTGACATAGTAGTTTTCTTATTGTCCTCGCCCTCGGCGGAATCCGACACACAGCGGGAACCTGACGGCCTTCGTCGTTGACATGAGGTTTCACGTTTCTTGGAGTGATGTCAATGATGCACATCTCTTAAATTTGGTTTTGCTAGGTAAAAAGAAATTAAGGGCGTTCGTGATGCATGTTAGAGGAGGCAAGTTTCTTCGTTGTTTTGTGGAATCACTTGTATCTGGTGAAAAGGGATGTTTTCATGCATGAAGACAGTAAAGGTCATTTGCAATGGAGGTAAAGTACATTATAATAAGTCTGGGAACCAAGGAATTCGCGTGGGATGTTAGTGTCTCGATGCATGTTTTAATTTTTAAGGGTTGTGTTGGTTTTGTGCAAAGTTTTGTGTGTTTTCTTTTCTTGTTAAGAGTACTTGATACTATGGATGGATGTTTGATTGGCTGGGAAATTTGCCTTATATCTAATGGGCGATGCATGGCGGCAGGCAGAGTTCGTTTATTTGCCTTGGTTTTTGCTGTGGTCCTGCGAGCGCTGAACCAGCATCAGCATCAGCATCAACAACAGGGAGCTGATTAATATAATTAACATTTTAGGGATCTGAGTTTTGCAAGCATCCTCACAAGGAGCCTAGTTCATAGGGGCCTTTGCCAAGAAAAGCACCTTTAGGCACGTGCGTGGGTGTATATTAGACATGCCCATCGAATTTGTGAGTGCTACCATCGTAATTGTCAAATATCTTATATTTACGAGTGGCGCTGCAAATAAACCGAGCCGAGTTCAGCATCCACTACTTCAATTCATCTAATTTTAGTAAAGTTCAAACTTGATTCGTTTTCACAACGAACCTAAAACATGATGTTCAATTGTTTTATGCTAGACTTGGCTCAAGTTTATTTAAAACTCGGCTTGTTTGATTGTTTAATGTCCTAATAACTAAGCCAGATTTTAAGTTTTGACGTGTTTATACACATTGCAAAATCATAAAGAGTTTTATAAGTACATATGTATTTTTATAGATTTTTAAACATAATATATTATATTTTTCTTAATCCCTTAATAAAACACACAAACACACACAACTACTAGATTTTTTCTATCATATAAATGTTAATCAAGGCAACTGTGAACAATATTGTTTCCAGTACCAAAATGTTAATCAAGGCAATTACACTTGAGACGCTGCTATAATCATTCCTGTAGATTTTGCGGTATGATCTTTATATTAGCACTACATTAATTTAACGGCACTTGAATTTAGCAAGATTTTAATTTTAACGATTTTAAGAGGCTGCTATAATCAAGATTTTAACGATTTTGAAGCAAAACAGCATTTTATACAGAGATAGCTAGGTTGGCACAGTTCTTTGTATCCAAGTTAACTGTATATGCATGCTCAAATCTATCAACATGATATTGATTGAGACAAAAACAAGAAATAAAAGGTTTATCAGCTTGATTTTTAATAGAATGACGCGGTCCAAAATTTGGACTGTCAAACTCGAATCAGTCCCCATGAAAAGAGTGCATTGCGAGCCCCCATACTTGTGCATAAACGAGAGCAAAGGAGGCATGGTATTAAGAATATTACAGGAATTGAGAGCTAGTTTTGTTGTCATTTTGTACAGTAGTACACAAGGGGAGACAAAGAAAGAGGATCCAAAGAAATACTAACTATTTTCGATAAAAAGGAACGAGGGATACTAACACAAAAGAACTAATGAAATGGTTTCTTCTATCATATGTTTGATTAATTAAATCTTCTTACCGTAAAGTTGGTCGGTTTAGGTAAGTTTAACACCGGACCATTTGTCCTTGAGTGCTTCCATTATTATATCTCACTCTTTAATTAGGGCTCATCAGTTATGGCTTATGGAACGTGGGACATAAGAGTACTATATCAGAAATCCACAACAACTGAGTGTTATGAAGCGAATTGTGTAAGCTAACGAGGTAACAATTGGACGGCCTTGGTTGATTTCTGATTTTGTATAAAATATTTTTTATTTAAAAAAATATATTAATAATATTTTTTATTTTCTAAAAATTATTTTAAAATCAGTTGATTAAAATAATTTAACAACACAAAAAATATATTAATTCAAAATAAAATAAATAATTTTTTTAAAATATAGAGCTAAACACACCCAAAAAAAGATGAGAAAGGACAATCGAAGAGATGCAAAGATTAGTTATTTGTCGCATTTAAAACAAGTAGGGCCAAATTTAGAAACTGACCCAGAGAATCTGAACGTTGTCTGGGATTTTCTTTTCAACAAATTTCAGACACCAGCATGGACGAGGAACAGGAGCTAGCGAAGCCATGCAATTAGGGACGCCCTCCAAAATGCTAATTTTTTAAATAACTAATGTGTGCTAGCTGTAGACAAATTAGTTTATCCAATATGTTTGTTTGTCTTTGTTTCACGCATCAATCTTTTGGCGGGATAATTATACTAGATTAATATATGACCTTAATCATTGATCATAATTAATTTGTCAAAAAAACCTAACCCGACTAAAAAACAACTGTCATAAAAGAAAAGGAAAAGAAAACCAGGAAAGAAGCTGTATTTGCCACTTCTTTAAAAGTTCGTAAATCTGTAGCTAATTGTTTTTTCGTTATTTGGCTAAGATATTTTTATATGCTGTGACTATTTATATCTCTCCGGGAGTGATAATTTTTTTTAAAAAAAAATGAAGGATGCCTCTTGCCAAGTTCGACGCGGCAAGTTGTGAAGGTGGGTCCAATATTTTTTTAAAAAAATAAATAGAATTGTTAAAATTAACTTATATATACCGTAATTAATATCATGAATCTTAAAGTTAATGTTCACATAAATCAATGTTCATATAAATTTTTAGTGTTCATTATATAAACAACAAAAAACCTTAAATTAGAGAATAAATCTTTTAATTTCAAGTTTTTATCATTTAACCATCACCACCTATCACTACCTAGATGATTAATTTATGATTTTTTTAATAGCAACCATGGTGGAATATGATATATTTATTGTTTTATTTTGATATTATATTAAAATAATATTTTTTTATATCATTTTAAAAATATAAAACATATATTTTTTAAAAAATATTTTTAAAATATAAAAACAACGGATTCAATGGCGTTGTGGTTGGTGGTATATTTTTAAAAAATTTGATTTTTTAATTTAAAATTATTTTTTTACTTTGAATGTTTCAATAATATTTAAAATAAATTTTAAAAATAAAAAATATATTATTTTAATATATTTATAAATAAAAAAAATAATAGATAATAACGTTGAATACTAATGCTTCGAATCACCCACGCAAGTCCCGTTTTCTTTTTGTGTGGAATTGACATGAATGATAAAAATAATAATGAAAGGAGAACTGGTATTGATTTCCGATTGATCTGGTTGTCAGGTTACAGATACTTCATCTCAATCAACCCCACACTGATTTCCTGGACCTAGAGATCTTCGCTTTTTAGCCAATCAAAATTCTGGTGGCACGTCAGAACCTGTGGGCCACTGCCCCTGCAACCACCCCAGTGCTAGAGATGCGACAGAGGTAAAGCAGCTAAGATCCAAGCATCAAGAGAGAGAGCCTCGTGAAAAAATGTGAGGATGATTCTGTCAAATTTGTTCGCTTCCTTTAGAGTTTGCTGCTTGAGAAGTTTTGTAAGTCTTTGTTATCTGTGCTCCAGTTCCATGGCATTAATTCTGCCTTGGGAATGAGAGTTGTTTGATGATCATCATAACATTTCCTCGAGTCTTGGCTTGTGCAGGCAGTCCTGTTCTTGTTTGCAAAAACAGGCTTACCCCCTTTATTGATTTGATCGTATTCGCAGGATGATGAAGCTGGCATTCGGGGGTTTGGATAAGTATCAACCTGACGCCTAGCATAGTTGGATTAATATCTTTTTAAAACATTTTTAAAACCAATACGTGGAAATATAGTTAAAATCAAGGTTCTAAATTGTGGTTGTTATGATTTACTGTGTTGGCGATTGTCTGTAAATAATGATGAAGATTGTTCCCGTGAGATTACATTTACTAAAAACGCTTGTCCTTTTATTTTTCGCCATTTTTTTCCGAACAAAATTATTTTAATTAGAGGCAAATTTGTCTTTTTCATGAGATCTCTTTCTCGTTATGGCGAAGGGAGCTTGATTATTTTACTCTTTAGATATATAATTAAATGATTTAAATATTTTTTAAAAATAAAACTAGAAACAAGGAGCTTTTAATTTTTCAACGCTCTAATTGTACGTTGAAATGATTGCATTGTCTTTTAAATTAAAAGAAAAATAAAAATTATCTCATGAGCATTTTCTTCCTTGCTTTATAATTTTTTTTTTACTTATAATTAATTTTAATAATTGACAATCCAGTTTTTTAATAAATACAGATATAATTAAGAAATCAAAAGCACTTGGTACATGTGTGTGAATGAGTAGGAGATGCTCGTGTTTTTAGGGGCATTGACAATCAAATATCATCTTTAGCCAAAGTGTTAGAATCACCATGTTGCCCCTTTTCTAACGGGCAGAGCATACGCACAACGTAGTAGAGTTGAGCTTAAATGACTTTTTCTTTCTTCTTTTTTTTTTTGCTCGTTGTCTCAGATTTCACATTATCCACTCTAAAAATCAAATGTTTCATATTAATTTATATTTTTATTAATTTTAATTATTACTTTTTTAATATCATTTGTTTTGCTTTTAGTGTTCTTTTGAGGTTTATTTTTTATATATATAATTTCATCGATCCATAATTTAATTTATTTTATTTTTATATTAAATTTTATTCTTCTTTTTTATTTATGTTATTTTTTTTTCAATTTCATCTCTTAATAATTTATTTCATTTAATATTTGCATTCAATTCTATCCTTGTATTTTCATTGATTTTTTTTGGGTTTTTTTTCTTGATTTTTACTTCAATTTCATCCATCAACCTTTTATTTCATTTAAGTTTTATATTAAATTTGATCCTCATTCTCTTGATTTGTTNTATATATATATATAAATGATTTGTTTCAATGTTATAGTTTGATATTATGTTATTGGGTGCTCTTCTTTTTATGTGGTCATCTCAATCTCATATTTTAGATTATAAATTAATCAAATTTATTTAAGTTGACTTGATTTTTTTTCCTGATATTTTGTTTTAAATTAATTTTTTGCAGTTTTACTTTTCATTGTTTAGTTTGTTTAAAAGTTGATCTCTATTATTTCATTTAATTTTTTATGTGCGGCTCATTTCAATCTTATAAGCGGACCATGAATTTGACATGATGACTTATGTCAAATTTTTTATTGCATTTTAATTTTTCAGTTTCTTCTTCAATGTTTATTTGTTAGTAATTAAGCTTCATAACATTGTTCTCTTTACGAGGCTATTTTATTCGCATTTAATTTTTATTTTTTTTATTAATCATTGTTGCTTTTTTATTGTTATTTGCTTCTTCTTTTTTTTATAATCACATCATTAAATTAACTAAATTTATTGAATTTATTCAAATTAATAATTTAATTTTTAAATTTTTCTTACTCATTTAAAAACAATATCATCATCTAAATATTTTTTTATATTAAAAAGACTAACTCGATCCACGATACAACAAGGTTCAGCTATCTATCTAGTATAATACTAAATATCAAGCATGAGAAACTCTCATAATAAAATAAGTTGAATTTTGAAGTTTTAAAATGAGATTTACTTGCGAGAATCATTAATTTAATAGTCTACGGTATATTTGAAGCTTTTTCGTATCATATCTTTTTTATATTTAACATTATTTTTCAGTGAATGGTTCAAAACTATATATATATAGGAACTCTTAAACTCTTGATTCGCGCGCGCGCGCGCGCGTGTGTAACATGAGTAACTGGTTGGAGGACGGATATCACAGTCAGCTATTCGCAAACCATGAAAACAATACGGGCCTCACATGGCTAAGCCCAGCCCAAACAACCCTCTCTGAATGCTACGACTTTCCTTCGTTTCTTATCCAGTATCCACCCAAAACCAAAAACATCTGCGAGTGAAACATCAAAGAGAAATGGCACTCTCCTCTCTCTCAATCAAACTCCCCCACACACAACCTCCATCAAAACCAAACCATTCGAATCCTACATTACAATTCACACCTCCACCTCTCAGTTTCAACATCTTCCAATCCAACCCTAAAATACTCACCATCACGCACTCAAAAACAAAAGAGCGCCGGGATTGTTTTGCAATCAAGGCAGTTGAAAAGGAGAGCACGGAATCCGAGGCAGTGGAGAAACCGGGAATGGAATCAGAACCAGAGTCTTCGGTGACTGGAGAGTTGGGAGCGGAGATAAAGAAGGCGATGATGGAGAGGAAGAGCAAAGAGGAAGGGAATTTTTGGAGTGGAGTAGCGGAGGAGATTCAAGAGATAGAGTGGCCTGCTTTTGGTAAGGTCTTGGGAACTACAGGTGTCGTCATTGGAGTCATTGTTGGGTCTAGTGTCGTCTTACTCACTGTTAACGCCGTTTTGGCTGAGTTGTCCGATCGGGTTTTTGCCGGTAGAGGCGTTCAAGATTTCTTTAGCTAAAAAACAAACAAAACAAGATAGCATTAGAATAAGAAGCTGAGACTTGGACAAATGGCAGAGATCTTTGACCGTGGGTTTTGGTTTGCGTTGGAGGGAGATCAGATCACTTGAGTTATCTATCACCTGGCAGTTTTAGAGCTGTAGATGTTTTCGTGGTTTGTTTTATATGTAAAATATATATATTCAATGGCTTTTGATTTTCATTTAGTTGAACCACGAAACAGTGCATCACAAAGATTCTATCGTTCCAATTTTGACTTGAGAATCGTGTTTGAAGTTTGACATTGGATTTCATTGTTCATAAGCAAACATTGGTAGTGTGCCGGTTGAGGTGATTTGTCATGGCAAGTGAGCAACATTTTCCCGTCCATTTGGACCTTTTTCACTGTTCACGTCCTAAAGCGGAAAGACGCATGAGAAAATGGGTCAATAAATCGGAAGTAAATTACAAGATATGATTGCTTATTTATGGTGAAAGAAACACAGCATGGGTTTGGAATCAGATGCGCTGACATCCATCACTCGATTGTCTCTTATTACAAAGTGTTGGGAAATCCAAATGCTGACCAAAAGGAAAATCATGTTTTTCTTATAACCTCTCTCTTCTCCAATCTGAAAATCTGGAACGCTCAAGGTTCAAATTTCATGCTCTCGGCCTCTCGCCTCACAGAGTCAAACAGAACAGAGGACAGATATCTCTCTCCAAAGCTGGGAAAGACCACCTGCACAAAACAAAAACAAAAAATGATCAATGGCTGAACAAATCGGACATTGCAGAAAGCTAACAAATTATCGTTCTTATTTCCCATTCCCACCCCGACACAACAATAGAATATTCAAATCACACAAACAAAATTGGCTATCCCGTTTTTATTTCCCATTTTATACAATCTTTTGACAGTCCACACCGCATCTGTCATTTAAAAGGCTACAAAAAGAACCATGGGGAAGGAGAAGCATAGCTTGACTAAGGGAGGGAACACCATTAGCCCTAACAGTGTTAGGAAGTCAGTTTGTAGAGGCAGAACGTAATGCTTCATGTAAGCCAACTAATATTATAGCTTTACTATTTCATACAAATGTTTGGGGTGCTATAATCTGACTTACAACAATGAGTTTTCCAGCATTCTCTGGCCTCTTTGCAATCTTAATTGCAGCAGCTGCAGCAGCGCCCGATGATATTCCAACCTGAAAGAATTTCCCACAATCAGTGTGATGTAAAGGACAGAATTGCAGCGACGGCAAGTTATATACAATATGTAACAGATATTTTTATAAGATAGTCCACGAGCACATCATAGAAGTAACAGTTGCGGACTCTACAGGTTGAGAACTTACTAGCAAACCTTCTTTCAATGCAAGAAGCTTTGCAGTTTCAATTGCTTCATCACTTGATATCTGCAAAATCGCATAAATTCGTTGGGGAACAGTCTGGGACAATAAAAAAACTGATAAAAATCTGCGCAGACATGCAAAACAGAGCTATCATTCGTATCTGCACATCAAATCATTGCATTTCTCTAAGGAGACATTTCATTCTCTATATTGTAATCTGACATGTTATTCACCGGTTCATGAGATGATTTAAAGCAAGCTTTAAAGCAGCCAATATAATCTGGCAACAATTTGTTGGGGAAAGTGCAGAATAATATGTGATGAATCAAATTCATGAAATGATAATTGCTGGAGTACTAATATAAATATACGAGTAATCAAGAACATTTTGGGCTTACTTGAACAACTTCATCAACGATCTTGACATCCAAAACCCCTGGGACAAACCCAGCACCTATTCCTTGGATCTTATGTGGACCTTGACATAAATGCATGCATGAATCAGTAAGCTAGCAATAACTTATATATAAATAAGGGGTCCTCCTTACTTTAGTTACTACGATAATACAAAAATAAACTAGAATTATTTGGATCTATGGAAAGCAAGCTCACCAAGTAAAATGTCCTGTACAGTATTTTTTTCTAAAGGGAAATCAGAAACTGTTTGCATAACATGACAGTGGTTGTTCCAAGATTAAAGCTCCAAGAAGGAATCATCAGATGAACCAACATGCATATTACCATTGAAATGTTTTCATTTCGCATTCCACTCAATAATGCAGTCATGCCAAAAATCTTGTGGTGCAAATTTCATAAATGATTGCTCTGTCTTGCCTATATAGTAGATTGTGTAGGAAAATTGAAAAGCAGCACGTGCAAGGAGTGTGAAACATCAAGCATATGAGTCGCATTAAATTTTGAAAAAACTCACCAGGTTTTCCTCCAGATAAAATGGGGCTTTCAACTGGTTCTACTCCATATAGCTACATGAAAACAAAGAAGACCTTGACAGTAAGGAAATAAAAATAAAAATAAAGCAGACACGCTTAAATTCTGTTCTAACAATAGTCACGAATAAAACTTTATTGTGATTCAACATAAGAATTCAAGGCCAAGCATACCTTAATGTTAGGATTCAGCTCTTTCAGGTATTTCCCTGCACCTGTAATGGTTCCACCAGTTCCTATCCCAGATACAAGGGCATCAACTTTCCCTCCAGAACCTTTCCATATCTCAGGTCCAGTAGTCTCATAATGAACCTACTTAAATAATGGCACGTATCAGATAATAATGTCAATCAATGACTTATCAAAGTAATGGTAGAGCAAATACCTTTGGATTAGAAGGGTTTTCAAACTGCTGGAGGATATATGCATTGGGTGTCTTCGCCTTGATCTCCTCAGCCATTTGGACAGCCCCTTTCATGCCTTTAGCAGGATTAGTGAGAACCAACTCAGCTCCAAAAGCACGGAGAATTATTCTTCTTTCGTTACTCATTGATGCAGGCATTGTGATGATGAGCTTATAACCCTTGGCAGCAGCCATGAAGGCCAGTCCTATGCCAGTATTTCCACTTGTAGGCTCAATTAGAACACTCTGCAGCAATAGTTTGTGAAGCCCCGTCAAAATCAATGGAAATTTCAACAGCATAAAAACTCCACCAAACAATTAACCTCACAATCTTTCTTTCTTCACACTAGCATAAAAAATGAACAAATATATCACTTGAGAATACAAGTTATGCTGGTATTTTCACATTAACGGCACCAAAGTCACCAATACATGCACTTGCAAAATGGCGTAGCTATGATTCAAAGAATATTAATCAAATTATATAGCATTTTCAGAATTGTTCTTACTAACCTCTCCTGGTGTGATGAGGCCTTTGGCTTCTGCATCAGCAATCATGCTATAGCCAATCCTGCATGTCAGGCCACAATGATCAGAACCGAGCAAAAATTTGAAGCAAGAATTTCGAAGGAAATAATACTCTTACAAAAATAAACAGAGCAAAAAATAGGGATTAGTCAGAAGGGTAGGGAAAAAAAAAGGAAGCATAAATGACAAGGAGTTAATTGTACCTGTCTTTGACACTGGAGCATGGCTCCATCCCCTCAAGTTTAGCAGCAATACGGGCAACGGAACCATCCAGAACGTTGTTGAGATACACTAATGGAGTTTTACCAATCAACTGGGCAAATAAACATGACAAATAGATCCTAAGCAAACGAAAGAACCGAACCCGCAAAGAAGATAGGATTATAATTTGACCTGACAATGAAGATAACTTACTTCAGTTACATCTTTAGCAATTTCGTATTTCTCAACCGCCATTGTTTCAGATTACTGCAGCTCAAGAAAACAGGAGTCAGAAAGAAAAGTTCTATCAAATAGAGATAAAATAGTCCTTGACTTTGAAAAAACTGTAGATGTCTGGTTGGAAATAAAACCTTAAAAGACCAATTAGAATATGAGATGGAAGTAACAACGGGAAGTTTACGGAGGGAAAACTCACCTATGGATGACGACAAGAAAATGGCTTTGTGAAAGCTGATAGGCAGACATGCACTTTTGTCAAGGAGAACAGTTTCCTACAAAACCATTGGTTTCTATTATATAAGCACCTAAATGCAGGAAAAGATATAAAAGCAAGTTGCTATCTATGGAGTCTCAAATTATGGTGCTAGAAACGGAAATCTCCCCAAAAACAAATAGGGTGGAAATTCATCATTCTTGCAATGAGACCTATGAGATATATAGACCGTATCTAACTCGATTATAAGGCCAGATTAATTGTTGACTGAGATGTTACGAATATGAGGCCATATTAATACGGCCACGCCTCGTTTTGGATATTTTAGATTTTTCCGCAAGGAGGACCAGAGCAGAAAATAATTGTTTTTTCACCCAAAAAAAAAAAACAAATATGGTATAGATAATAATATTTATTGATCACAAAAATAACTAATGGCGGTTTGTTTTAGCAGGGGCAGCTCATGTTTCTCACTTTCTCGTGATAGTGGCAATTACTTATTCATTTACATTAGCTGCCAACATAATTTTTAAAATATTTTTTTTATTAAAAATATATGAATTCATGGACGGAGCAAGAAAGAAAAATTAAGAGATGAAATTAAAAATTACAGAAGCCAAATTAAATTTTTAATTATTTTTAAAATATTTATAAGAAAAAAAATAAAAAAAAAATTTACTGGGACAGCCGCCACCTCCGCCACTGTATGAATTCATTTATATATTAATACATTAAAATTAAAAAAATATTTACTATTTTTATATTAAATATATTTTTAAAACAGAGTTAAAAATAGATTAAACCTCAGTACTAAAAACTTTTTTCTCTTTTTAGAAAAGTTTATTTAGAAACGCGGTGTAAATTGTATTTTTTATAAAAAATATACTTTTTATATTTTTAAATTATTTAAATGTATTTACATTAAAAATAAATTTTAAAAATAAAAAAATATTATTTCAATACATTATTAAATAAAAAAATATTTTAAATTATAATCACTACCCCCAACATTATATCAAACGCATTCTCAAAGTACATGGAGCGCCATCACCTGCAGCCCTTTCCCCCGCCGGGGACCTCCATGAAACGTAAACGGGCGGCATTGTTCGTGTGCTCGACACTTGTTGCCCTGGTTTATGAAGTATTATAATATGAAAATTCTCGGTGTTTAATTTTCAAAATTCATTTAGGACAAAAAAATCTTATTATACCTCTTCCAATATTTACATATGATTTTATAATTCATGATATAGAAAAAACATACCGTTTTGGAAGATGTCAACCTAGACATTGTGATCTACGATAATTTAATGGTGGATACAGCTAGCATATGCTGGACCCATATATATTCTATAATTTATCATGCAAGCTTCTGTATCATGGCTGGCACCAGCCTATGCGCATGAAAATCTGGAATTACAACAAAGAATGGCAGCAGATTTACGGGTCATGGGACAGTATTGTCCCAATCTTTTATGCATATGAACTGCCGTGGTGTACTCCTGAAATCAAGTTTGTACGACGACGTGCGAGTGCCTAGTCAGGTTCTATTTCTACCAGTTCTCATTGTACCTCGTTCATGAATTGCTGCGTTTACTCTGGTTCTTCTCGGTGAAGTGTAACGAGGATATTTAAAAATGGTGTTTTTAAAATTTTAAAATTATTTTTTATATATTTTTAAATTATTTGATATGCTAATATTTTAAAAATTATTTTAATACATTTTTAAATAAAACACATTATAAAAAATAACCACCTCTCAAATAGCCTATATGTCTCCTTCCACCTCCAACTTGGTGGCTTAGCAATCGACGATGCTGGTGATGGTGAGGATTGCTAAGAAAATGATTATAATACACCTTTGAAATAGACGTTCAGACAAAGAAAAAACAGACTTTGCGATGAAGTCAAATATGTTAGGGTTTTATTTTCAGTGAACCAAATATATATGGTTAAAAATATAGATAAAAATATATTTTTTGTGAAAATTATAAAATCCAAAAGTAAATTGTGACGAGAGAATCCATAAATAAAAATTAAAAAGTTACAAGAATTTTAAATCAGAACTTTTCATGAAACCGTTAAATTTAGATTATGTTTAAAAGTATAATAATAATTTTTTTTTAAATAATTTTTGTTTAAAAAATATTAAACTAATATTTTTTATTTTTTTAAAAAAAACAAGCATATTTTTTTTTCTTTTAAGAGAATAGCACAGTTCTGCTACCAGTATAGCATAATCAATAAAAATTTAACACGTTATACTATTTTTATCGGTGCAACGCTTAAAAATATTTATTTATACCAGTTTTGTTTTTTATATATATATTTTTGGGATTACATAGTATCCATAGCACAACCTTTTAAATCTTATTAGGCTGTGGCATTGAAAATAACACAACTAATTATATTATGCTCTTAAAAATAGCGCAATTATTTCAATTATGGTTTTATTTACAAATATGCTAAAATAATATTATTTAAATTATGGTTTTATCCACAAATATACTAAAATAACACAACTAATTATATTATGCTCTCGAAAAAAGCCCAATTATTTAAACTATTGTTTTATTCACAAATATGCTAATTTATAAATAAAAAACTCTTTTTTCTAGTGGTTTTTTAAGATTATTGTGTTTTTGTTTTCTTTTGATTACCTACGAGTCACCTACGAGGGCTTCAAACCTCTAAAAATAAAAGCTAATATCTTATATATAGGTATTTAGATTCTGTTTATCTACTGAAAAGTAATTTTTTAAATTAAATTTCAAGAAAATAAATAATTTTTTAATATTTGATAGTGTAATGAAAAATAAATTAAAAAATATTTTTCAGTATTTTATTATATCATGAAAAATAACTTATGAATATTTTAATTTTCTTAAATTTATTAAAATAACGAGGAATAAATTTTACAAATTAAAAGGTTGAATAAGAATGAAATTTAAAAAAATTCATAAATTATCTCAAATAAAATAAATAATTATAAAAATAATATAGATCAAATTTTAAAAAATAAAAGATGAAGAAATTAAAATAATAATAATTAAAATTTTATAAATTATTTCAAATAAAATAAGTAATAATTAAAAGAACGGGGATCAAATTTGATAGATAAAAAATTTCAATAAAAAAATAATAGGAAAAAAAGAAAATAACAATTATAAAAATAAAGATCAAAATTAATATAAAAATTAAATTTTAAGAGATAAAATTAAATATTAAATATTAAAAATAAAATATATATAGCAATAAAAAATTTAAAGATCAAATTTGATATAATCATCAAATAATATGATGTTTTTAATTTTTTCATAACTTTCAGGAAGTGTTTTTCATCTAAATTTTTCAGGAAAATACTTTCTGAAAAATCAAATTAAATTTTTATTTGACTGTGAAATATTTTTTATTAATTAAATTTTCTAATAATAAATAAATATAAAAAAAAATTTATTTATTTTTAAAATAAATTATAAAAACAAGCTGACATATCTTTACATGAAACTGAAAAAGATGGAGGCTGGTTGGGGGCAGGAGACAACCATTCCCAACTTCTTAAGCAGTTCATTTTGGTGCTTTTTAGAAAAAGTTATTTTTAGAGCAATGCACTTCTTAATTATTGTTATTATTATCCTCCCAGGGAAACGCCCACCTAATGGCAAAAACTAATTTCCAACGACAGCCTTCAACTCCCAGCAAAACGTTATCCTATCGAACACCACAAATTACTTCTAGACTCCCAAAAGCTTCCCTCATTTCCCACCTCACAAAAAACCATGGCAACCCTTCGTTTCACTCCATCTCCTTCCTCCATCCTCACCAGACAAAAACTACCCACCGAACTCTCTTCATCTGAACTCAACTACAAAGCTGCCAGATCCTTGAAGACTGTAGTCAGGTCTTACAAAGTGGTGATTGAGCATGAAGGTCAATCCACAGAGCTGAACGTGGAACCGGATGAGACCATACTATCCAAGGCACTGGACTCTGGATTGACTGTGCCTCACGATTGCAAACTTGGGGTGTGCATGACTTGCCCAGCAAAGCTAATAAGTGGCTCTGTTGATCAGAGTGAAGGTATGCTCAGTGATGATGTGGTGGAGCGTGGGTATGCACTGCTCTGCGCAGCCTATCCAACGTCGGATTGTCACATTAGCCTTATTCCCGAAGAGGAGCTGCTGTCACTGCAACTAGCAACAGCTAATGACTAAATGCTTTGTGCCTAATGTTTTAAGTGAGGATTTTTGTTATCTCATGTTGAATCAGAGTATAATCTTTATCATACGCTTATTTTGCAATAGAATGCTGAATAGATTTGTCAAAATTTGGACCATCCCTGTCATCTCAATGCGACCAGCAAATCATATCTTCAAATAGTGTTGTCCTTTGAATTTGATTCAAATCCTCTGATAACATGTCCTCCTTAAAAAAAAAAAAAATCATCACAAGCGAATAAAACATGAGTGAAAAAGGCTGCTTCTTCATGTCATTTTTTTCTGACTGCATATCTTACGAATTGTTGAATGTGGTCGAGAGGTGTAGATATATCCAATAGCAAGACATCGATTAAATAATGACATGAATTGTTGCAAAGGATTTCAAATTTTTTCATTCATCTGTGCACAACAAGCTTGAACAACACCTCGTCAGACTATACACAGAGACTACCGCAGTACGATCCTCAGTTCTAGTTTGCATACCACAAGTAACAGAGCATTACAATCAGCAAGCGTGCCCCTGGTTGTTGTAAGCAATGCCGATAGGAGCAGAATAAATTACGAAATTGCAATTTTCTAATGGTGGACGCGAGTCCCTTTCTCAGCAAATGGAGGAACTGGCCCTCTTTATGCCACTGTACATGAAATCCAAGCACTAAATTCTGACTGCTTCTATAAGGAGGGAAATTAAGCGCACTTCATTACTCAATTATCTTTCTAAAAGCAGAGTTGTCTAGTACTACTTGAAAGAGAAGCTGTTCGCAACAAATGTAAGCAATGCCATAATGTAAGGCTTGTAGATGATAAAAGGAACTCATTGAACAGCCAGCCCTGTATCAAGCTTCAAACCATTGGATGGGAACCTAGCCTTCGAGGGCTTCCTTTGCTTAAGCTTCACCTTCACATTAATGCCATTGTCGATAATAGCCTGCAGCACAATCTGAAGCTTTCCCTCCAATCTCTCCCCCTTTCTTGGCGCGTAGACCACATCATGAATATCATCTGCTAATGCTCTCTGAGCTAAAATCCCTCCAACTGCAGCACAAGCAGCTGCATTCTTGGTTGAAGCCAGGTCGAATTTAAAATCCTTCGATATCGAATGTGCCACGGCCACCACCTTACTAGTTACCCGGTGTATAACACAAGCGCGGACAGAGGCTTTTGATATGTAAATGTCAAGGCAAAATGGCTCATGATAAGGACCTGTAAGCTGATTGAAAGTCGGAGTCCTGATCTTCTTTTTCTCGGCACCGCAAAAACTATCCATGTTACTAACCAAAGAATAAACCTTCGGATCCTTTGCTATTCTTGGAAGTTTTTCAACATCGAAAGCTGAATTACAGCTTGGGTTTTCCTTCCTTTTGCTTTCTTTACTACTTTCATTCATCTTTGAAGATTCTTTCTTTTCATTTCCCTTAGGATCATCCTTCCTCCTCCAAGAATTCTTCCTGTGGAAGTCGAAACTGTACTCTTCAAACTCTTTGGAGTCCCGATCAAGCTTGTAAAAGAGATTACCTCGAATTCTCATATTATCAATCTCATCAAAATCAGGGTTACCCTGCAAAGATTTAACATCATCAAACTGCTCTCCGAATGCCTCAATCACTGACTTCGCTTCCTTTTCCCTATCCAATCCTCGCCATGCATGAACTAAACTCGATGATACCTGCCAGGCGTCATCGTCCACGAGCTCAATATTATAACCATCCAAATGAGGCCTACTATCACCGAGTAACGGAGAAAGATGAATCTTGCTAGAGTAGCTGGTTGACCTCTCTTGAAGCGATGCTTGTTCGGTCGTTTCGTTTGCCTTGTCAATATTTGTGGAAGCCTTCGAGCAAAAGCTACTTACTCTTGAGAGAAAATGTGAGCTCAGTCGTGATTGGAGGCTGATGAATACCCTAACTCGGGTTGATGTCATCTTGGATTTCTGAATTTAAGCTAAAAATAAGTGGGCAATTCATCAAACAATTGGTAGGCAACAGTCAGAAACCGAACTTTCTCCCCCCTCTCTCATAAACGAAGGCATGTCTGAAGTAGATGCAAGTCTTTATCGTAAGATACCACCGCCACGAGGTTATAAACTGCGGAAGAAGGTGAAGAGAATCCAGTGTTTAACTTGGTTCGTAGTAAAAGGGTCTTATGGTGGGGCCTGAGGACTCCAAAGCAATCCTACTCAACGTCTATGCACAGCGCGATTGGTATTCGCCGACCGCACCTTATTGCGAATTTAAGCAGTTTGTCTGCGCGGATAAAAGGTGATTTGCATAATTATATATATATA